>CALNXK010000248.1:0-115000 GCA_942486035.1 Porites lobata | reverse complement strand
ACGGAAAGCGGAAATTGTTTCTGTATCCGTGTTGTCTAAAGAATGTAGCTCAGATTAATTGTCATGTCCACAAATTTGAAATTTAGAGCAGGAGAAAGACAGAGAAAAAGAGAAAGTAGCCGGCAGGCCAGCGAAGCTCAACGAGAAATTAAAGGGCGACAGAGATCTAGAGCGAGATATAAAAAACAAAGGAGACATTTTTTTGTTGGAAGAACAACATGAAAATTTTGTTGCGGCGGTGACAAAATGAGAAATGCTAGCGGCCACCAATGCAAGGTGAAAATGAGCGGCAGTGAAAAAAAGTGAACAAGAACACGTATACGAAATCTCGCCCATAAAACTTGTAACTAAGAAGTTTCTGGAAGTTTCACGGTGTAGTCGTGCAAAACAACGGCAAAGAAATGTACAAAAAAAGTGTGCTGCACGTGCAGCACAGACCTATTCTCGGTTTTCACTGTCACGCAATCAAAAATAAAATTGCAAACCATTCAATACAGAAAGTCCCGAATCTAGGAAATAGAAGAAGATAAATAAGCAAAAGGCCTCGCCAAGAATCAGGTCTGTGCGATATTTCATATGTGAGATATTAGGAAAAACGTTTTACCAAAATTTAGAAAGCTTTGTATGGAGACGCCATGTTTGTGTCCCTTTGCGGGGCACAAATATGGCCGCCGGAAACCAACAGAAACATCTGTTTTTGAGTTTTCGTACTAATGCGTTAATTCATCGCTTGAAAAACTCATAAAATATTAAAGTGATATTTATTCTGAGACAAGGAATGTTTAGACAGCAAAATCTCCCAAAATTGGTAATGTTTGTAACCCACATAACAGCCGTTGTGGCCGCCAGCTAAATGCCGCGTCACGCAAAAGCCTAGAAATTCAAACGTCCTCTATCGCAAAACGAAGAACCCTTTCGAACCAAAACTCTCTTTAAATAAAGGTGTTTAGGTGCTGTAATACTTCATGAAACTCAGAAACTCTGAAGAATCGATAGTTTCTTAGTTTGAATTTTAGTGACGTCATGTGAAAACCGAGAATTGTTGTTTTTCCCCGTTCTGCGGCGTTGCCTTCGCCGCTTAGCATTACACGATTTTATATTTTGTTTGAAGAAACTATAAATACTATCGAGAGCTTCGCTTTTAGCCTTGGCTAAATTTAAAAAGGTAAAATTACGTTTCAGTCGAGGTGCACTCTTGCTTATTCCCATCTTTGAAAGCAATTTTGGTCAATTTTTGTCAATTTGCATAACGTAGTAACGAAGTGGACGAAAAAAAAAAACATTATAAACTAACTTTTTTCCGAATAATGGTTCCTACTCAAGAATTAGGGCCTGTTTACATGGAGGTGGGGGACCCCAGGTAGGTGAGGTAACCCGCTTAGGTGAGGTAAAAAAATAACCCGCCTTTACATGCAATCTTCCAACCCCGCCTTCCCGGGGTGCACTTTCTCAAGATTATTGAATGGTCGCTAAGCACGTAAACAAGAAAAATGCTGGCAAACCACGAGTTTTGGCGATTAATGCACTTTTTCACTCACTTGTTGCTCTTGCTGCAACCCGTCAGTGCAATAGCTTTCTATTGTTAACTTTAATCATAATTCAAAGACACCGCGAAAGTGAATTTTGCGCGAATTTGATGTATCACGAATCCGACCCCGGCCAGGCGGGAAACGTTTACATGACAAATTGTGACCCCGGCTGAGAGGGTAACCCGGTCTGGTAGACCGGGCTACCCGCCTTGGCGGGTCACCCCACCTATCATGTAAACGTGATCAAATGAAAATGAGAGATTATATGGACAGGCGGGTTACCCCACCTAAGCGGGTTACCTCACCTACCTGAGGTCCCCCACCTCCATGTAAACAGGCCCTTAGTTAAAGCTCGCCAAAGTCTACTGCAGGTAATATTTAATTTGCACCACACCAGCATGTGAGAATGTATCGACAGCCACATCGCCTTTATTCCACCTCGTTCAATATTTCAAAGGATGGCGATTTCTCTGGAAATAAATTCTAAAGGACTAGTTTTTAAGCTAAAAAAAAAGAAAAAAAAAATAATGGTCTTCTGTTCACTTCCCCTATAAAACATGACACATTTCAAGCCATAGTCGGGCAACAACGGCCACGGACAAAAAAGCGTGATGCACGTGCAAATTAAGTTGTTGTTTTGCTAATTCAAACCTATTGTTGTTAACGGTCTCTTTTGTCGCCATAGTATTTGCTTAGACCCCGTCCACACGAAGACGAAAACGCTCGTAAACGCATAAAACGATGTCATAGTCTCAGTTCTTCAGCTAGATTATATAGCGAGTCTCTGATCATTCGAAAGTTCTCTTTCCACTCTTCTGGTCTCACCACTTGATCGGCAAAGTTGTTCCACCAGGCGCTTGTACGACCTGGTCTGGTCCAGAATCTTCTCTCTTTGCTCTCACGTCTGCATCTAAGTCGTTTTACTCGCGTAAAAGTGCTTGTAGTTGTGGATAACAATCTTGAGAGGTTTAGTCTTCTTCTTTTGTAGTTTTCCTGTATATCGATTATTGCATGATTCAATTGAATGCTCGCAATTATGCTTGAAATAAGCGCAAGCATGACACAGCTCAACACTCGTGTGTACGCCATCTTGGAAAGGCACTCGATAAAAGAGACTGGCGCTGACATCTGACGTCAGCGTTTTCACAGCGTTTACGAAAATATACGTTTACGGCCGTCCACACGAAGACGCATAAACGGCGTTTTCAAATTTATCCACTTTGGAGAGCGTTTTCGAATTTATGCGTTTACGGTGAGCGTTTTCATCGTCTTCGTGTGGACGGAAGGCCTAAACGCATAAAAAAGTTTGCGTTTACTAGCGTTTGCGTTGACAATCGTCTTCGTGTGGACGGGGCCTTAAGCTTGCTACTGTGCGAATGCCCTACAACCACCTCTGTTTTAGGAGTTGTCCAACGTTTAGAAATACTCTCACCAGGATCGGGCAGGGTTTTTGGGTATACAGTATATTGGGGTATTTAATTTCAGGTATACAGTACTTTTATTCTTGAAATTGGATATAAAGTATTCCCTCACGACCATTTTTGGGTATAAAGTATACCGTGTTTTTCTTAATTTTGGTATTTTACATAAGTTTTAGTATAATTTTTGGTATATTGCAAGGTTTATTTCAGTTATTTTGGTATTTCAAATTATATTTCTCCTTGGAGGTACTGGAAATGATAAAAGAATCAAGGCTGCTTAAGTCAATTCATGCTGTAACCGGAGGAAGGGAAAACGTATAAATTTGAACAAACTAGGGGGTACTGGGCATGAAAAGGCTTGAAATGCTTCTAAATCATTTTATTGCCACTAGAAGTTGTGAAACTGATAAAAAGGGTGGTGCCACGGGAAAAAGTCTAAAATAAGAACCGTTTTATAGACAAAAATTACTATTAGAAAAGAAGAAAAACAGTGAAGAAAAGGAAAGAATCTCCTCTTGCAGCCGCATTTTAAACTCTTTGATCTATTTGAACAATTAATGCAGTAACTTTTCTTCAACATCTTGCTGGCGAAACGTAGAAAAGTTCCCCATCCTACTTACTTATTGAAACAGACTCATTTTTTGGGTTAAACAGTCAGGCTATGCTTTTATCCCATCCATCCTTACGCACGTGACCTTACTGCCTTTGTCATACGTTTTGATTCAGAAGAATTTATGTTAATGTTTGTGTTTTCTGTTTTATAAACAGAAAGGGAAGATATGAAGACACAACTGAACCAAGAAAGAGCACAAAACGCAGAAGTAAGAAAAGAGAATCAAAGACTGAAAATGGAGTTAGAAAAAGAGCGACAAAGACACAAAAATACAAAAGAGGAAAGTTATTGTTAAAAACTGAAAATGAGAACTAAAACGCCACTGATAGTACTCTTTTTAAGACTGGATAATTGTTATCAATTTTCTTTGGACACATTTGTTGTATACGCCACTTACCATCTTCCATAATGCACTTTATTTGCCCCCCAAAATTTTGCATAGCCTTTGTTTCTCATTACCACCTTCCCAAGAGAAATTGAAAATAATTCTTATGCCAAATTTTATTGGGGGGCAAATAAGGTGCACTATGGGAGATGTGCAAGTGGCTTATAATGCAAGTTAGTAGCTGTTTGGCTCTTTGCATGACATATTTGCTGCGATTTTCTGTAAATCGGCAGCGGATGCCATGAGGAGATTTACAAGTATTAACACAAAGGTGTGCTGTAAATTTAAATCTATTAAAATGTAATATTGTATGCTTTCAGAGCCTCCTTTTTCAAAATAAGCTGTTGAAAAGTGTACTTATTATGTAACACGTTAAATTTTTGGGGGAAAAGGAAAAATATATATAGTGAAAAATCTGAAAAGGGCCGCCATTTCGGGTTATGTCACTGGCCCCCTGTATTTCATGAATGGTAACCTGCGTAGCATGGCGGTTTGGATGGGCGCGAAAACTAGTAAAGGCGGACGAGGGCGAAGAAACCGCCAGGAAATTGGACGGAGTATTATTCCCGACAAAAACGCCATGTTACGCAGGCTACATGATTGGCATTGTAGACGGCATAATAAGCTAAGGGTAGAAACTTTTTTAAAATATCATAAAGTAACTAAAACGATAAGGAGGGTTTTCAATATTAAAAGAAAATAGACTTTTTTCTCTTGTTGTTTTACCTTCACCAAGAATCATCCTACGTGAGATTTGGGCAAAGGTGTTCTGCCACAAAAGAACGATTTGACATCAAATACGTATTAGCTGAAGCGGTGATAGATTTGTCAAGTCGTTGAAATGAAGGTCAGTCAAAGGAAATATTCTTTGGTGAAAAAGAACTTGGCGGCTTGCATTGTTGATGGGATCCATTACCATCAAAACCTCGACTGGATTGATGAAATGAAACATTTACCAGGGTCATGAATTTGAAAAGCCTTTCGCTATTGTTATTACTTTTTTGGAGGCGACCTGAGGTCTGATGTAAAGACGGTATCCATCAGGAAATTGAGTAAGTTTAATTTTCAGTGGATAAAAACCTCGTACCAGGAAAATTTTAAGTCATATCGCTTTCTTATGGGAGCCCGGGAATATAAATTTCAAATTTCACAGGAATTGACAATTAAAACAAAGGCGAAATCGTCATTTTATTTTGTGAAATATTTGAAGCTTTTGTAGTTTGTTTTATTGGGCTTCCATAAGAACCTTTTCGCCTCAGTGGAGTTACTTCATATATAACTTATTACATTTATAAAATGCGACATGATTAAAATTTTTCTGGTACAAGGGTTTTGTCCACAGAAAATTAAAATTACATTAATTTCCCAGTGGATTCCGTCTTAAGAGCGAATGCACAGAAAAATCGAGCAAAATCGGCAAATCGTGGCCACAGCTCAAAACCTAACTTACCCTCATTTTCAGTCTGTAATAAGGTTTTAATGAGTTTATAACACTGCTGAGGTTTAAATTTCAAAATGCGGCCGAACTTGGGAATTATTTGAGATTTTCGATTTCAACGGTCTGCGGGCCTAAAATTAGCCGCCGAACACGGCAATATAGCCTGGCGACAGAGATGAGCTGACTTTCATAAACGAGCGAATATATTGGCAATCTTCCACTTAAATCTCAAAAAACAGATATTAACAATTTCTAAACAGCACATTTTTTTAGATTTAGAGAATAAAATATCGACGAACGAGCACAATTTTGAAACGTAATTTGCATAATGCTTATAAATACAACAATTTACCGCTAAAACCAAAATCGAATTTTCTATATGGGGGAATTCTCCAAATCACCCCAAATCCCGCTTACTACCCAATAAGATATAGTACTTCAACATTATCTGAAAGTTAGTCTGGTGTTCTTGCGAACGCTTGTAAAATAGATTGATTATTTTGAGGTTATTTTGCCCCAAACAACCGCTAATTGACCCAAGGGTCAGTTGACACGTGCACGTCACCTTAGTTTTATGCATCGATTTGAGCTCGTTAAAAGGGAGAAACTAACAAGATTCTTTTAACATGTACCTGTTTTACTGAAATACACGCAATCTTCAAAAGGAGAGGCCGTTCAATGGGTAATTTCTGTTCTTGAGATCTTGTAGATTGTACCATGGCGTCTGCGAGTGGACCTGAGTCTAGGTCTGTTTTCCCGTGACTGCGAAATCAGAATAACATCGAGAAATAATTCTCCCTCGAATCTTCGTAAGTGAATCAGCTTTGCAGTGCCTTACCTGAGATAAAAAGTGGCCCGAATAGCAAAACATTTCTAGCGCAATTTGGATCCTTTGTGGAACGCAGTGTATTGCTGAGCGAAAGGTGAGTAAACAAACGCGGGAAAGTACGTTACCTTTGATTGCGTGACCAGCCGGTAAACGATAGTCTCCAGCGAAAAATAGGATTCGCAAAAATCTTGCTGATGTATATTTAACAGTTTGTTACTATAAATTTACAGCTGGTTTGCCTAAAACTTTAAACAATGCATATCTGTCCAAGAGTATAAGAATGTTTCGAAAGATCCACCCCTAAATAACTGTGGGCTACTCCTTTTCCCCCATCACCGATGTGCACTTTCTTCCCACTGTCTTTTGCATGAGGCTTGTATGCCTTTTTAACTGTTACCGACACTTAAAACTGGCCGTTTAAGGCCTGGTTTAAGAACTTGACTGACTTAAAAAACCGTCGCGAACATGCGCTATTATTGTTTGACTTTGGAAGCTTTAAGCCGAAAATGATGGTGCAATCTCGAGAAATTTGCCCGAGTCTAATTATAAGACAGGGAACGGGTACTAAGAAAGGGACGGTCTCATTTAGCAACCCGTGGACAATCTGGGCATGCTTGCCTTCTGTCGCAGGGGCAACTGTTAAGGCCAGGTACGCCGCCCCCACCCGAGAGGATTGCATGGCATCCACCATTTCAGTCGCTTTTTCCACATTATGACCTTCAATTATCATGAATTATAATGCGGGCCTTGATCGTTGCCACCTTACCAGAAGTCTAATCTTCGCACTGTTAGACCATGAGAATCTCTATTATTATTCCATAAAGGCACCATTGACATTTTCTTGCTCAGTGTCCGGTAAACCGATACTCCGAAGCAAAAATAGCTTTACAACGACTCTATCCAGGCCAGAACTCCTGATATCAACAAATATACCCCACCCCTGCTAAAGAGGGCAAACGTTCCCCGAACTACACACTTGACCCACCCCATCCCTTCGTTAAGAAAAACTACCCACTCAGTCCACTGGACAAAACGCGCTCGTGAATATACCAAACTATAGCCGTTCATCCTACAAGCAATCTCAGTTTCAGCAGGCGTGGCCACGTTTCCAGTTACTGTAAGATTAATTCAACACCTGCAACAGACACTGTAAATTAAATAGCAGCCACAACACCCTTCTTTGAAACCGTCAGGACGAGAAAGTTTAGTGTGCGCGGCAGTTTTCTTCCTTCCCTCCCATTGTAGCACTCAAATTCTGACCCTGATATTAATTCTAGTAGTAATCAATCGTTCCCGAGCCGATAGGCACCAGGATACCAGCTTCTTGCAAAATATGCTGTGACATCCGTTTGCTCATCTCCCTTTCTGCCTTCCGCCGCTGATTAGGTTTGGTTCTGTGCTTTAAAATAACTTTAGGAACGAAACATGATACGTGAGGGGCGTGTCCGGCTAAGGGCAAGTGACTCTCGGTGGTGAAGACATATACTGAGCTTGTCAGTATTTCGTAGCCTGTACCACGTCACGAAAATAGAACAAGCAAAAGAAAAATAAGACGCCTTTCTTTCCCCAGCTCCCGCAGGTTTTTCGCTTTACTTTTTACTGCACAACTGATTGTACCTTTTCGAACCGGAGCGAACATGGACGCCCTTGGGGTTAAGTTTCCACTTCATTTTCGGCACCTGACTAAACGCAAGCGCTGACTTGTGCGCCTATGCTTCGTTTGCACTGAAGTAGCAGTATATGACCACGACAGACTTGCTGCTATCCTTGGTTTGAAACCGCAATGGGCAAGAACAATTTCTTGAAAAGAGCAAACTATTTCCTCCTTAGCGGGCATGGAGAACAACTACTAGGACTTAAGCAATGCCATTGCTTAAGTCCTACTAGACTTGAAAAGAGAAAGCATGATGCTTTCTCTTTTTAATGATTTACAGCTAAACAGTACAATTTCATGTATCTTTTACGCAAAATTAAATACTTAGTTGTTTGCAGAATTGCATTTAACAACAAATTACAGAAATTTAATAAGTTTAGATCTCATAGATAAGAATTGCACGGAAAAAACTTTTGGGGTAAAAAAGTCAAAAAATAATGTTTGCTGGAAAATCACTTAATGGACATACAATAGCAGAGATATCATGCCTGTAATTTTCTGTTCAATGCACCTTATGACAAGTCTGGCTAATCCACTGGTAACCCATGCCTTAAAACCGCCTTGAACCTTAAAATTTAATCCATTTGCCTTTCATGCGTAGTGCAAATATATCTTCTGAACACTCTGGGGTTGGGGGTAAAATCAGAAGAACAGAACATTCAGTTACTGTACCATTTTTAAAAGTGGGACAGTATGTTTGCTAATCATCTTAGTTAATCGCTTTTAAAATAGGGCAAAAGGACACCTGGTCATACAGGAAAATGAATTTACTGTATCCCGAAAGCTTTGGTTTCCCGTGCACTTCTTTTCGCAGGCGACAATCGATAATTGCCTGGTCACGCAATCGGAGGTGAGTAACTAATTAAAAGTCATTGATACCATTGCCGCTTAGCAAATACACTACGTGCTGCAAAGGATCCAAATAGCGCTAGAATGTTTTCCTATTCGGGCCACTTTTTATCTCAGGTAAGGCACTGCAAAGCTGATTCATTTACGAAGGTTCGAGCGAGAATTATTTCATGATATTATTCTGATTTCGCAGTAACGGGAAAACAGACCTAGACTCAGGTCCACTCGCAGACGCCATGGTACAATCTACAAGATCTCAAGAACAGAAATTACCCATTGAACGGCCTCTCCTTTTGAAGATTGCGTGTATTTCAGTAAAACAGGTACATATTAAAAGAATCTTGTTAGTTTCTCCCTTTTAACGAGCTCAAATCGATGCATAAAACTAAGGTGACGTGCACGTGTCAACTGACCCTTGGGTCAATTAGCGGTTGTTTGGGGCAAAATAACCTCAAAATAATCAATCTATTTTACAAGCGTTCGCAAGAACACCAGACTAACTTTCAGATAATGTTGAAGTACTATATCTTATTGGGTAGTAAGCGGGATTTGGGGTGATTTGGAGAATTCCCCCATATAGAAAATTCGATTTTGGTTTTAGCGGTAAATTGTTGTATTTATAAGCATTATGCAAATTACGTTTCAAAATTGTGCTCGTTCGTCGATATTTTATTCTCTAAATCTAAAAAAATGTGCTGTTTAGAAATTGTTAATATCTGTTTTTTGAGATTTAAGTGGAAGATTGCCAATATATTCGCTCGTTTATGAAAGTCAGCTCATCTCTGTCGCCAGGCTATATTGCCGTGTTCGGCGGCTAATTTTAGGCCCGCAAACCGTTGAAATCGAAAATCTCAAATAATTCCCAAGTTCGGCCGCATTTTGAAATTTAAACCTCAGCAGTGTTATAAACTCATTAAAACCTTATTACAGACTTAAAATGAGGGTAGGTTAGGTTTTGAGCTGTGGCCACGGTTTGCTCGATTTTTCTGTGCATTCGCTCTTAATGTCTCGTTATTGCAGCCTATAAAAACGTCTTGGTACAGTTTCTGTTCTGAAGTTTAGGTCGGTTTGGTGGCACCCCCCGGGAGAAGTCCCCTATGAAAGCGACTGGGGTGCTCGTCGTACCTTTTAGGGGTTTAAATTTGTGGATTGGTACCGCTTAGGGTGCAAAAACCTAAAATGATAGCTACCACAGTTATTAGGATAAAGATTTATGACAATACTTTCAAAACGTCCTTGAGGAGAAAGTGTTCGAAAGTTATCTTTATTACTATTAAAATTTACAGTGCCAGTTATATAATTGTTGTTGTTGAATTTGTACCTCTTAGGAGTGGAAATGAATTTGGGACACGCCCATAAAACAAGATTCTGGTACCTTTTAGGGGCGTTCTCGAAATTTTCCGACGAGCACCCGGTTACTTTAATAATAGCCAAGTTCATCCAAAAACTCCGAAAAAAGCTGTGCGGTGAATTACTGAAAAAGAATAGCCCCTTCCAGCAATGTAAATTGGGACTCGGTCCTTCAAACAAAACATCATGACAGACTTGTTACCTTGAGCTTTCAGTGGCTCCCATACATGCAGAAAAGTACCGGTTAAATTCGCTTCCAGGCTATGCACGGGATATTTACAATCAGGATTGAGTTTAGTGCCTCACTTGGTTAATTTGCTGTTTATTCAGGTACTACTACTACAAGGAGGGAGGGTAACCCTGGAGCTAGGGTTACCCTAGCACTCCCACATATATTAGACCGAGCTGGCAGGAAATTTGCCATTTTAATACTCCAAAATTTAAGAGCATGACCCTTTTTAACCAGCCAAGATAAAAAAGGTTTTTTTATGTGAGTAACAGTTAAAATATGATAAACATTTTAATAAGGAGTTAATTTGAGAATGAAAATCTATAAGAAAAAACTCCGAGTTTCAATATACATATGTACACTCTGGAATCAAGTTTGTAAGGACTGTGCTTTACTATAGCTGTAAATAAAAAATTGTTATTTCAGGTCCAAACCCGAGTTTATTTTTTTCCTATTAACCAACAATTAAATCTCCTTCATATCAATAAAGAACCTAAACTAAGAACCAATTACCTAATTAGCCAGAATGACCAATAACTAGCCCAAAAGACAATAATCTATTGTGCAAGACTTATTAAGGCCCGCAAAATATTAATTTATGTTTATCCTGATTGACACAAATTACATTACCTTTTATCTCATGCAAATGTTAAACGTTTTAGGTCTTTTTCTTTGCCAGAGATTCACGAACCATGGGTGATCTCGATCAGTGATCTATTGACCATGCTTTTTGGTGTGTGCAGGTGGGTTGGAACATTACAAAATTGGCATGACTTCTAATATGTCAATGCAAGTAGAACTTGCCCGCAGGCTCTAAAACACCTAATTAAAAAAATAAATTAGCAAAAATTGGATCTTAAAGTAGACAATAAAAAAAAACTGCCGACGACTTTAGAATGTTGGCCATATGATTTCGTAAAACCTCACGAACATTAGGGCACCAAGTCCCTTTATAAAAGTGTAAAGTTTGATTCTTCCCTCTCTCCCTACACTAAATGAGCTGGCCTTGTCTGAGCTTTCATATGCATCACAAGGTTCGACTATGTTTGGGCAAAATTGGCGACGAGTAAAAAGGATTACAATTGAGATTTTTCAAACCAGTTCAACCTTAACGTTTTTCGAAGGTTTAAGTATATCTCTGTTAATATGATGCTCAGGAAACGTATTTAATTGTTTTGATTGTGTTGTCTACAAGTAACTGAAAATAAATCAAAATTGACTAGACTGTCTTGACAGAGCCCCTTCAGGCCTTTAAC
The DNA here is from genome assembly GCA_942486035.1 of Porites lobata. NCBI lineage: Eukaryota > Metazoa > Cnidaria > Anthozoa > Scleractinia > Poritidae > Porites > Porites lobata. The sequence goes on along the minus strand of CALNXK010000248.1, from coordinate 103,447 downwards.
GTCCCTACTTACATCTCACAGAATCTTATATACATGGTGGGTCTATTTTCTCATAAAGGGCAAGGTAGTGTGGTCCTTGTTGGATTTTTATTTTGAATTCACTTTTTTTACAGCAGTAAGCATGGAATGGAAAACATTTGCTAACCAAACCCCTGTGCTTAGTTAACGTGTCAACAGGCACCGTAATGGTAGTAAATTAAAAGAACAGGGAGTTGTAATCAAGGGCCCACTCGACTGAGTGCACTGAAACTCAGTTGCTAGCACTAATGTTACATCGCTGGAAACATTTCTCTCACCGGTCCCTCTCGCTTGCGCCTTGTCTCGCGGCATGCTTCGCTCTTCAGTCGGAATGGATAGCTTAATTGCAGGCTCTAGTGCATGTATGTACTTTCTGTTAAGGCTATCTTACCGCCTGCTCCATCCTTTAGCAGTTGATACGATGGAACTGTCCATCGGTCCCATCAGACATTACAACTGCACTTACCACTAGAGCATGAGTTTGCAAGTGTTCCCCTACCTGCAGTCAAAGTCTCTTAATGCACCACAGGACACTCAAGTCCAGTATGAGAGTTTTAAAATCATGAACACGTGTGGTATAACGAGGGGGTGGGGTGGGGGTGAGAGCCTCTCTCTCTTTTCCTCCTTATTTATTTCTCGCTCCCTTCCTTCGCGCCGTATTCCACTGCCCGAACGCCTGGAGCAGGCCTAGGCTATGCTGATAACAGTTCGATGAACGGTACATGAAATACATATCTATAGTATACAGCAATAAATAAATAAAGAAATATATAAAGAAATAAATAAATAAGCAAACCGCAAATAGAATATGATAAATTCTTTCTTTTTCAATTATAGTTCAAGAATAATACAAGAATATTTTTAGGCTAAAATCGGCAGAAAAGTAAGAATATTAAGCCGGGCCCGAAAAAACAACATTCTTAATTATAAAAAAAGAGTGTAACTGCAAAAATTCTATCAGTCTTTTGACCTTGGTACAGTCAAGAGTTTAATATGGCAAACGTCGAGTACTGCATACTCTTGTTCACAAATCTCAACAAGAGAGATTAAGGCCTGTTCAAACACTGTACTACATGTATCCTTGGACAGATCAAAACACCTGACATTATTATTAAATTGTGATCAGATGAGGAACTATCGATTGCAATTAAACTTTTCCAATCATCTTTACAAAAACGCAAGTCAAAGTAATTTTGAAACATCAGAAGTGCTTATTAGAACCTGATCACAAGTTCTCCCAGGGACCAGGGCCGGACATTGGTATTCCTGCCTGTCTGCGCTGCCTTGTCTACATCAGATCAGCAAAACTTGTAGAAAATACTTTCGACATTTAAAAATGTCCAAAAAGGTAGATACGTCAATGTGCATGCCACTAACTAAAAGTATTCAGGTCTGCAACAAAATATAGGGCGTTCGACTTATACTTAAACGCAATGCGAATTGCAAGGGCTCATTTCAAAACTTTGTCATGGCAACGGAGAACACAGTTCAGCTCTATTTGATTGGCTTCTATAAAGACCTCATTACGTCACTTAATTGTAATTCAGTATAAGGTACCCAAAAGGTCAAACTGCTTTCTGATATCTTTAGAGGGGGAATTGTCTTCTCTCTCTGTTTTGCTTCGACAAAAACCTTATGGTTTTCTTATTTTCGAACGAAAGGGCACGTGATTCGCATATAATTTACAGTCTTGGATTCCTACGGCTCTTTAAATGAACGAAGATCACGTTTGACGGCTTCAGTTCTCGGCTCAGATCCTGCCAGACCCGAGAAGACTGACTACTCAATCGATCCGCCAAGATTTAGACGGGTATGTAAGTTGGTTTACAACTGGAGCTTTTGTTATTATGATACGTTAAACACTATTTAAGCAACCTGCTTATTTTGTTGGCAGACTGTTTGAACTAGCCGATATCACAATCCAGACATTAAACCTCGACTTCTCTCGATTCTTTCGTGATCTCTCCTCTCCAAATAGTCAGGATCGAGTTTCTTTTGGCAGCTGATCGCATGACGCCTTTTCTCCAGTCCAATTCACGCCAACTTAAATATTTAATTACATCATGGCGAGTTTTAACAACTTTGTTTACACTTTGCAAAGTTACACAATGTTCAATTACTCTTGTCATCGAGAATGGTTTGAACAATGTTTTCGATCAACATAAATATAACATTCTTATACAAAGCTGTTAGCACGCCGCTGTCGAGTTTACAAATAACTTCTGAACATGAGTAATTGGCTAAGTTACTTACACACTTGTATTCAGTTTTGGCCGGATCTTTCACATAAACATTTCTTGATTTTCAACTTCGTGAAATACGGGTTTGATTGTAATGGACCGTTTAATGTATCCAGTATTCTAATAACAATGAAATCAATTGAGTCATCCTCGCGAATATATTTCTTCAAACAGCATGAAGTTGCTTAGACAAAGAAATTCGTATAAGGTTTGCCCTCTGTCGTAGTCAGTTAACAAAAGGACACAGTTTACTTTCAGTAAAAATGGCTGAGTCGTTTGAAATAATAAACAACTCCAGGATTAATCGGCTCCTGACAAGTCATATAAAAAACCAGACAGCTTTCAGTTCAAATGAACGGTCTTATTGAGAAAACACAAAAGCTATTGAAATCAACATTCAATTAAACTAAAAGATATTCACATGCAGATTCTTTTGTTCCTTTTTTAAAAAAATTCTATACTAGCCACTTTTGTTCCACCTGACGAATCACTACAGAGAATAAAAAGGCGCCTTTTACCTCTTTTTGAAATAAATTAAGGGAAAACCCCGACTCTACCGCTACCGGATGATAAAATCAAAGGACTGTTGTCTCCATAAAAAGAAAATTAGCTTGCAGTGTTTGTAACTGACAATAGCTCCCAAAAATTTGACATTTCGCTTGTTTATTGACTGAAAGTGCAATATTAGGCAATATATTCAATCACGTGGAAAGAAGGTCCATAGTAAATCTTAAACAACAACATCCGGCTTACGGAGTCGATTTTACTTCGACACAAAAACACTTCACTGATTAACTAATCTTACGGCCTGTTTACATGGAGGTGGGGGACCCCAGGTAGGTGAGGTAACCCGTTTTGGTGGGTAACCCGCCTGTCCACATATTCTCTCATTTTAATTTGATCACGTTTACATGATAGGTGGGGTGACCCGCCGCATGTTACCTCACCTATCTGGGGTTCCCCACCTCCATGTAAACAGCCCCTTAGGACCAATAATCAATTTTCTTGTTATTTGTGTTAAAATTTAATTGAAAAGTATAAAGACTTAGAGTAAAGAAAACCTCATTTTTTGATGAGATCCAACCCCCTTTGATACCGCCGAGAGGATACGGTGCTGCTGGATACCGTCAATTTTTTCTTAGTGCGTTGGTAACAGGCCGCTAGGTTCAACTGTATACTTCATATAACTGTTTAACTGTTTATTAATTGTGGCAAATTTTACAGAAAGCAATATCCACTGTCCGCAATAAGCAGATTAGCTAGTCGAGGCGAGCAGTGGTTACACGTGTGTGATATACATACAGCTACATCACAAGAGAGACTAGAGAAAAAAAAGTAAAAAATGTTAAATAAATAAACAAATAAATAAAAATTCAATTCAATTTAAACAATCATGTACATTGCAAATATAAGAAGCCGAGTTTTCAGGCAGAGTACAGACTTGTACACAACCTGCTAGAATGACTATTTGAAATATATTTATTATACAAACTGTAGAAAGAAAAAGACCTTGTCGAAGCTCACAACTGCGTGCTACGTTTATGGTTTTACCCTGAAAAACATTGTACTTGTTTCGACAGTAGGGCGAAAAAACAATACCTCATTGATTTTATGATGTTTTTTGTGACTGCAAACATTCAGTGACATCAGAATTTTGTCTCCTAAAACGCGTACAGAGTTACTTGTTTCAGGGTTTAAAAGAAACTTGAATCATTTATAGGAACAAATCTGGTCACACTAGAGGACGACTGGGGGCGCCATGGATGACAAACACCGAGAAATCTTGCGACGAAACTGGTCCACACTCAGAAGGGATCTGGAGCCAGTGAAGTTGTTACCTCAGTTGGTGAACGTCTTAGACGTCACAGATGAGCAAGAAATTAAAGTGAGAGCTACTCGAGAAGATGCGAGTGATAAGCTGTTAGAAATTCTACCCAGGAGAGGGCCAAAGGCGTTTGAAGACTTTGTAAAAGCATTGCAGGAAGTCCAGCCACATTTAGCTTCTCCGTTAGTTCAGCAATCAGGTAAACACATTTTCTGTTAGACGTTGTTCTGTCCTAATTATAGGGGTTTACTGATAATAAAAGAAGGGAAAATCAACGTTAAAAAAGGATCCAGGTTGTTATACTTGATTCAAAAACGACTATTACATTTATCTTCCTCTACGAGGCTTCATAGACCTTTTACTGATGGTGTGCAAACTGTACAGGGACCCTTGAGAGATTATTTTTGGACAGGAACTGATCCCCCTGCGATTCAAGAAGGAATTTATCATGGACCCCGTTCCATTTAATAAAAGCTCATGAACAACCATGACGCTTGATTTCATACTACCGGTAGCTGGTAATGTAACGAAGCCGTACCCTTACAGATCCTCTCCCGTATTGGTTTTATTGTGTTCAGAGGAAGGTAAATGAACGAAAATGTTATTAAAAAAGTTCGTCACCAGTCAGAGCTTTTCGAACCTGACGAGATTCATATTACATGAAAGATGGCAATGATATGTTGCCTCATTTTGGTGGTGAGGCTGCAAAATCACCCCGTACATAGGCAGGGCAGGTAAATAAACCTGGTCATTGTTGGTTTATTGGAGACCGCGTCCATAGTTATTTATCGCAGAGGCCTTTATTATGTTGCGTGATATTTTTTTTTACTTCTTTCTAAAGAAATGGAGGAGATCAAGACAGAATTGAACCGCGCCAGAACACGTAGCGCGAGGTTGAGGGAAGAAGTTAAAATAACGAGGACGGAATTAGAAAAAGAACGACAAAATCACAAGAAAACGCTAAAGGAATGCGAGGAACTAAAAAGTATGAATAAAATGTTAATGACAAAAGGAGAAGACGATAAGAAATTCATGGAGAGCAGTCTTCAACAACTGAAGACAACAATTGAAGAACTGGAAAAACAGGTATTGGCTGAAAGAAGTGAAAAAGAAGTTTATGTCGAGGAGACGGAGCGCTTACGGGGTTTGTGTGACCAGCTAGACGAAGCAAGGTCTCGAACGGAGAAAGAGTTGCGCAAACTCAAGGAAACACTGGATGAGAAAACAAAAGAACACAAAGAGATGGTCCGAAAGTTGTCAGACTACAACAACAATATTTTAAACGAAACATTTCTTCACGATGATCTTCACTCAATTTCTCGCCAACGAGAAATTGTCCTTTCTGATCAATCTCCAATGAGGGTCCTCACTCCCCTTTGTCTTACTGAGAATGCAGTCTTGGAAAAGAACAGTAAATTTTTGAAAAATGGCGCAGACCTAGCGGTTGAGCTAGAAGAGACAAGAAAGGATCTGGCTAGAGTGGTGAAAGAGAACGAAGGAACAAAACGAAGATGCGAGGAATTAGAGAAACAACTCGAGGAAACTCTTGCTAGTATGGAAACACATCGCAGTGCGAGCGTCCATGACAGGGCCACTTCTCCTGGAGAGATAGTGCAATTTGAATTTGAAGGTGAGTTTAGCACAGGGGGGAGAAATGTTTCTTAATAGAAGGAGATGACTCAATCATAACTGAAAATGAAAGAAACAACGAATGAAAAAACACACACACACGAAATTGAAGGGACGAAACCTCCCTACCAGTCCCTGTATGGCGTTTTCTCCGGTCTTCTAGGCCAATGCGATTCGGTCGCCTAGCCGTTACGAACGGCAGGACCAATGTGACCCGAAATGCATGCCATGAGCCGCGCACCGCGCAAATAATGAGGTCTATGGACTTGGCAAAAACCTTTCAAGATTAATGCAAGGGAGGGTCAGTGTGACGCGCTTAAGCAGGTTTTATATGTAGAGGAAAATGCGCGAAATTGCGGTGGCCGAATGTTTTTTCTTTGGTTTATTTGCGAAAAATCAGTCCACTTTTCTATGCTTTTCATTTGAGGCTATCATATTAGAAATCATATTCACCACAAAAAAGCAAATAACAGTGCTAGAACACCAACCAGTTCCAAGACCATTGTGAAAATGTTAAATCAAAAGTTAAGGAGCGTGGGTTCTGAAACTGTCAATGGTGTTAGCATAAAAAACGATGTTATAAGTTGTTATTTCTTTGCAGATGGGCTGAACTGCTCGCGTTGTGACGAACGTGAGGAAGAATGTAACTTGCTGCGAACTGAAAAAGACCTAATCAAAGCAAAAAAAGAGAAGTTGGAGGAGGAAAATAAGCAAATAAACAGCCACATCAAAATATTGGGGGACGAACATATGCGAGAAAGGCAAACATTTCAAAAGGAATTGCAAAGCATGAAGGAAGAACATGAAACTTTATCACGAGACTTTGAGAAAGAACTGCAAAAAATGCTTTGTGGAGTAAAAGAACAGCAGTTACAGGAAATGAAAAATCTACAAGTGCAGAACGAAGAACTAAAAGAACAAATAAATAAACACAAATCTGAAGTTCATAAAATAAAGACGGAACTGAGTAGGGAAAAATCACAAGTCGAGAAACACCAAGAAGATTTCCTTAAAGTAAAGAAAAATTTGTCTCGTGAAAAAAAGAAGGTAAAAGAAGTGAAAGAAGAACTGTTGGTTGAAAACAAGGCAAAAAAAGACGCATTAAAGGAAGTGGAAAAATTGATGAGGGAACTAAGCAATCAGGAAACGGACAAACGTGAAGATATTACGCGACTTCGCGAGGCCGCAAACGTGGAACGCGCCAGGTGCGACACTTTGAAAGAAGAAATTCAAAGGTTGCGGAGTATGCCAGGCCGTAAGTTTGCAGTTCTGTTAATAGATTTGTTCGGCTAGGATAGGTTTGATTAACCGCCGCTGATCGGGAAAGGAGCCCGCGCGCCTCCCTTCTCTTCTTGGTGCGGAATCAAACCGGAGCCGAAAGAGCGCGGCGGAAATTGAGCCCAAGGTCGTCTCAGAACGCAAATTAGGGCGCATTGTATTCCACCACAATTAGACGTCCCATTTTGACTCCAAATTAGCACTTGTCAGGTAGCCTAGGTATGAAGAGCAAGCAAACTTTTGAGGGCGCTCTTGTTTGTTTCAACTTTTGCTCTGTCTACTTGCGATTCAAAAAAGCACTTCTGTGAGAAGGCCAGACGAAGGTAAGACGACGCAAGTTCGAGATTTTGTGTGTACTGTCTTTTGCTCCCTTGGTGGATCATATGCCCCCACCCCCCAAGAGAAACAAAATATTGTTATGGTGAGTTTTGTAGAAAATAGACAATATAATTATGCCATGGGATGATTTTTGAATCCCATCTGGACAAGGATTCATGTGAACATTTGATGCACCATTTGATCCGTGTGACCTTGGATCCGCATTAAATCTAGTCTGCTACACAACCGTTTTTAGTGTTGTCACGCAACGTTCCTCGTAGTAGACTACATTAAATCCCGGTTATCCCTAAAGGATGAATGTAATCTGACCCATTGCAGGAACAGACCTCGGTTAATGCTCCTTATTTTATCTATGTTAACTTCGAAAACATTGGCTAATGCAGATCCTTTTTTCCTTTTCAATTAACACAGGCGTTTTAAACTACAGAAAAGATTTCGACAGACACGGTGTTCTCTATGCCCTGGGAACAAACTTTGGTACAACTCCATGGGTGAACCCCGGTGGTACCAGCGCCTCTCCTACAAGAATAATCGCCACGCGCTCCTCTGATCATGATGAGCACAGTGACGCAATTGATCTGCTTGAAAATCGCAGAGGAAGCTTAAGTGGAACAAAGGACGAAGACAAATCATGGTGGTGTGTGGACTTAACGGAAAAATACGCTTTATATCTCACCCACTACTCCCTGAGACATGGGAGAGACAATGGAATGTCAATCGTTCGTAACTGGCGCCTAGAAGGGTCGCTTGATGGACGTATTTGGAAGACACTGAAAAAGCATGACAATGATCGCGGGCTCAAGGATCCTTTCCCTTACTACACAGCCACATGGCCAGTCGACGGAGAACTGGGGGCCTTTCGGTATTTTAGGATTTTTCAGACGGGCAAGAATTCCTCAGGGAGATTTAGTATTTTTCTTTCCGGTATTGAATTGTATGGAATACTCATAGACGTAGGCGGTTAACGCGTTAACAACTGTTACGGTAGCCAGAGAAAACAGCACTGGATTTCCCGCAAAATTACGTCTGAGGAACGAGCATAAAAATCTCGTACTGATGACGTGTCACTAACCATATCTGGGTAGTGCTTTTTTATTGGTTGAAATAAATTCCCCACGCGGCACGACCAATCAGAAGCCACCCAGATCGGGGTAGTGATATGTCATCAGTACGGGGATTTGTGGTGGGAAAACCAGTCGGGTAGTGTAGCAATGTGTCGGCTGTTTCGCAGGCTGCTGTTTTGGGGAATCTATGGAGCTTCATTTTTTAACAGGGAGAGACAATAGTTTAACTTGGCGTTGACAAGAACAAAAAAAGTAGCCATTTTCTTTAAGTGGCTTGAAATTTAGCCCCACTGTTTCGAACATCAAGAAAAGAAGAAAACAACTCGATCGACTCGGCCACTTTTCACTTGCCTTAATATCTCCCATGGAGATTTCCACTGTACTTGAAAATTTAACTTTACAATCCAGCAAATTATAAAGCGTCGTTTTCAGTTCATTTTTCAAACGTCAGAAATAACTGGTTAAAATAGAAGATTTACTATGATATTAAGTAGTATGGTAGAGTATTACTTGACTGGGCAATACGTTTCCTACAGAAACGCTAAATAGGATTATTACAAGGTTTCAAAAATGTTCCCGTCATCAGAAACGGTTTTAGCTATTTTTTTTGTTGAAACATTTAACTTTTATTGCAAGAGTGAAATTTTTTACACTTCGTATGCGGCGGCGATTGCAATTTTAATAATTATATAAGATATTTTTTAAGATAATGGACTAAGAAAATATTAACAGAAAGGCTTATTGCACAATAGTATAAAGTATAAATGTTTTTCGCTGATGTTGTAAGTTTTAAAAGTGTGTGTGCAATTTACTTATTGAACAAGGGCTGCCTTATTCAATGTCGGATGTTTCTGATAAGTTTTGTCACAGTCTGCTTCCATTAAGACTGGCTAGGCGAAGGGGAATTAAACATAAGCAACATATATAAACCCAGTAACTTGTTGAAAATCTCTTGACTTAAATCTTGTTACACGGCCTTTGTTGTTCAAAGGGTGGATAGCGCTGTCCTCCGCCGGATAAATCACTATCCAGTTTACGATACTACGATTACACATCATTCCCGTCACCGAAGGCACGGTTGTTCGCAAGAACCCAAGAGCCGTACTAGTTCTTCGTCAATCGCGACAAATATAATCTTACGACAGTCGAGAATGGCTTACATGTGTGCATGCCTCCAACATCAACCGCTATAGCTATCCTCTCTAATACAGAGTATGCACTATTAGCCTAGGACCAGTTGAACCTTGGTACCCCCTTTCAAAGGTATATCTGATCAACAATTAGACCTGGTCGTTTGTAGACAAACGGGATGATGACCTGTGACCGTGTGCCCGCTGGTTGTTACGCATGCCGTTGCTATTATGATTTTCTAAGTTTCACATTTAAGGCGCAATATTTCGCTTCGGGCTGTTACCCTTGCTTTTCGCGTCTCTATTCCGGCGTCGTCGCTCGGCGCTTGCGCAGGTACTAACCCGCAAACATTTGAGCAAAATAGTGAAAAAATTAAGACTCCCTCAGTGTTTGCTTTATCACCCTTAAGCATTGGATTGTAGACAGACTGCTAGCAGTCCGCCTTTTCTCTTAAAATCCTTCCAGTTCGTAATATTTTAGCCAGCGCGATTGCAAACAACGACATTACAATAGGGGATTAAGGTGGCTCGATACAGTTTTTCAGGGTCAATACCTCCCAAGTTTGAGCATAAACTACGTCGCCATAAACAAAGTTTTGGAAAAATTGCCAACACAGTTGTATTAGATAAAGATGAAAATTTGTTATGATCAGGGTTGCAACGACATCAGAGTTGTCATAGCAACGAAATGACGCTATTACCTATTTTACTTGCGGCAGTGTATCTTGGCACTGGGAACTGTTCTTCCAAAATCGTTCGCAGGAGCTGTTTCCTCCAATAGCTGCCTCGATGTTCGTGAAGTTTCAGCGAAATCTGTTAGAGCGCTATCGAGATATTTTGGGATGAAGTTTTTATGGCTAGAAACACAGTAAAAAATGGACAATATTGTTGATTGGCCGATATCTGTAAAAAATGAAGAGCTTTTGACATGCAATTTCACTGCGTAGTAGTTTCAATCTTTTTAAAAACGTGTGTGAAAGATCATTTAGATAGCTCCAACCGATTGCTAGAAAGAAGGGTTTGATTACTATGTATCGAAGCGCTCTTGTTAGCGGTTTTGCAAACATTTTGGTCTTCTTTATCAAATTAGCGAATAATTTTTAAACCGCTCGATAGATTTTTTAAAAAATTTAGGGTTCTTGAGATTAACCTTCCTTTTATATGACCTTTTAGTTTCAAGGTTATTGATACATTGTAAGGCAGTAAAATAACGGCTACAATTCGCTACTTTTTTATCGAAAGTTTCGTCATTACAAGAGAAAGCCCCTCATTATTCAAGGCATTGTCTCCAAGTTTCATTTTCACGTGAACAACAGTAACTAACAATGCATTTGACATATGCAAAAATGCTAGCTATTGTTGTGCACGAAAATATGAAACTTGGAGACAATACCCTGAATAATGAGAAGCTCACACTTGTAAACACAAAATTTCAGCCAAAATTTAGCGAATTGTAGCCCTTATTTTACTGCCTTACAATATATCAATAATCTTGAAACTAAAAGGTCATATAAAAGGAAGGTTAATCTTAAGAATCTTAAATTTAAAAAAAAATCTATCGAGCGGTTTAAAAATGTATTTGCTAGTTTGTTAATGTAGACCAAAATATTCAAAAACCACTAACAAGAGCGCCTGGATACATACTAATCAAATCTTTCTTTCTAGCAATCGGCTGGAGCTATCTCCATGATCTTTCACACACGTTTTTAAAAAGATTGAAACTACTATGAGGTGAATTTGCATGTCAAAAGTGCTTCGTTTTCTACAGATAACAGCCGAACATAGAGATTGTCCATTTTTTACCGTATTTCTAACCACAAAATATTTATCCGAAAATATCTCGATAACGCTCTTACAGATTTCGCTTAAACTTCACGAACATCGAGGTAGCTATTGGAGGAAAAAGCTTCCGTGAATGATTTTGGAAGAACAGTTCCCAGTGCCGATATATACTGCTGTAAGTAAAAGAAGTAATAGCGTCATTTCGTTGCTATGACAACTCCGATGTCGTTGCAACCCTGATCACAACAAATTTTCATCTTTATCTAGTACAACTGTGGTGGCAATTTTTTCAAAACTTTGTTTATGGCCACGTAGTTTATGCTCAAACTTGGGAGGTATTGGCCCTCGAAAACTGTATCGAGCCACCTTAAGACGAGACGCTTATGTCCTCGTTTATCGCGGCTTACGGCTTCGCCGCTCGCCCGCTCAAGTGCATGAGTTATGCATGGAGTAACTTTGCAAACAATCAGTAAATAAATAAGTAAAGAAGAGCCTGCTCGCAGTGTAATTTGATTGAGGGCAAAATTTGGATTGTTTCTTAGATTATTGATGGACGTTCAGAGGCCTCTAATTTGTAAACACTGACTGCGAGTAGCTTTAGCTACACGTAATTCGTGATCCATTTATTTCTAAAAAGAAAAATTCGCGGAAGGAACTTTTAAGACAAGACTCTCAAGAATGTGTACAGTAAGTGTGAAGCATGTCCTTTGGGCAAGCCAACTCTCACAGTTTGCTCGTCTGTGGCCACTTCTTACTCGTCAAAGTTAAATCATTTTGTTCTAAAGAGGATAAGTTGTTAGGATTCTTGCCCGTTGGGCGTGTAAGCATTAAAAGTTACTTGGCCAGCAAGAAAGTGATAGAAAATCTACTTGCCCCAGAATACTGAACGGAGCTTTTTTCGAGCCCTAAGATACCCTAAGTTCTGTATTAAGCAATTGTTCACCTTTCAGTACTGACAAACTACTACATTTTATCGTGGACATCGCTTATACAATGATTGCAGTTTTAATGAACGTTCTCACAAAAAACCTGAGGGTTTTACTTTTCACATCACAGGACCTGTTTCGGGAAGATCTCTTTATTCATTAATTTATTATAATCTCTCCTGATAAATTAGCTACTGAATTTGACGGGGTCAAATACCTCTCGTAAATTCAGAGACTGGATAGATTAGGTTGTTTGGTCCCAAGAAAAGAGGAAAAAGGACGATGGAGTTCTTCAGTTTTTCTAAAAGAAGCACTTGTGTCTTTTAGGATTGTAGAATCCACATTCAATCGATAAAAAAGATTTTTCAAGTATGTATATCTGCAGACTGCACACTCTCAGTAGCGTGTGTACCATCACAGTACGGCGGGGAGCCTGTTTGCTTACAGCCACAAAGGAATACCTCTGTACTACTCTGCTCGGCAACGAATCGGATCGGCCTGATTGGAGTGGCTTTGTGTCTACCATCACAGAATGGCTAAAATATAAAAATGATCAACGCTCACTGCATGCAATGTTCCATGTAAATGTAACATTGAGGTGGAATTTAAAGGACGGTAACATGTGGTCACAAATTGTACATGTATGTCTTTGTCTGAAAACATACTTTTGACAGTAATTTCGATTAGTTTCAATTCTCTTGAAACAACCATTACATTTTGATTTGTTTTATTAATACATGTACACATGTACAGTAATTTCAAGTTATCAAAATTTAAACTAGATGGGAAAAACTTAAGGATCGTTTACATCAGTGTAAAAGCGTTACCTAACAGAAAACAGAAGTAGGTAAATCAATTAAGTTCTGGATATTACAAATTTTTTTATACTTGACCATGATAAAATTTTGTACACTATAAAAAAAAATTATACTTGTACCCTTATGAATGAAGAAGCAATAAGCAACACTTAACCAGCAGAGGCTTTCATCCCTTTTTTAATTAAAAATATTCATTTCTGAGTTGCCTTAGCCACTGTTTCAATGTGAGCCTAAGTGCGAAGCCATTGATATGAAAATGATTTCTTATTCGAATAAAAATCATTTTCACCAGAAATAGCCTAATTGAGTTGAAGCTGATTGGCTCGACCTAGTTCTAGTGTTCTGTTACATACGCTTCAAAGCACAGGAACTGACTCATTTGGTACTCATTACCCTCTCTTAAAAACCGTTCTTAAGTCAGGTCAATTATCAAGTGGTTGTCATGGAGATCATTTTCTAGTTCATAACTGTTTTTTACTCAGTCCACATTTGCACCAAGAATATTTCTTTCCTTCAACCACTTCCACCTGAAAAGGTTCCTTTGCTGCTATGATACCAACATGACAATAACGGAATGCCTGAATAAAAGTAGAACATCAGGACCATTAAGTGGCATAATAAGCAGTGGTTTCCTCATATTAAACAAATCTCCTCAAAATTAGCAAAAAAAGGACTAGTTTGAAACATGGCAAAACTTGAGAATGCAACTATAACAATAGTGTACTGTTTCATCGACACAAGTACACAACACCCTAAAAAGGCTTCAATTCCTACATGTACCACAATACCAACTGGGATGTAAAAAAGGACCAGGAAGATCACACTGGCTGCAAATATTGACAAAATGAACTGGATTGCATTATTGCCTAGTGAAGTAGTTTTAGCTGAAACCTTGAAAGGAGACATGAAAAATCCCAAACTGCTGTGCTGAAACAGTAGTATAGGTCACATAGAACTGGATTGGTGATTGGCCTACATGTGTCGTTGGTTGCGTGGGGGTTAAAATTGATGAGGGTGCAGCACTCCACTTCTATTGTCAGGGTATAGGGGGTACTCCGATGTCGGGGCTACATATGTATATGCCACCCAATAGGATATGGTTTTTGAGGGTTGTGATCCTTAAACAGGGTATAACTTTTGCTCATTTTGGCATTGTTCCCTGTGTGTTCCTTTGTCGATAAGGTATCTAAGTTGAATCAGATAAAATTAAAGAATGCAAATGCTTGGTTACATGAGAAACAAATCATCTGATAAAACTGAGCTGTTCCCTAGAGTATAAGGACAAAATTTAAGGAAAAGTTAGTGGTGCAATAATAATTTTTTTGTATCCCTCCCTCCCCCGCTTGAATAGGGTGTCATTTTTTGGGTTTAGGCCTAAAAAAGGGTATCAATTTTCACTTGTCTCATCTTTAAACAGGATCAGAATTTAAGACCCTGGGGTACACTCATGTACCTGAAATTTATGAGAGTACCCCCCCTCCCCTCATTCAGGGCCCAGTTGTTCAAATGGTGGATAGCACTATCCAGTGGATAAATCTTCATTCAGTGGGTAGTGCAATGCCTTCCCCAATACTTATCTGCTCAATAGTGGTTTATCCGATGGATATAAGCACTATCCAGCTTTTGAATAACTGGGTCCTGATCTTAATACTAAGAACAAGGCTGTGCTTTAAGAAAAATTGAAGGGAGGTCAGTGCTCTGAGCCTTTAAAATCCACGGTGACCAGCATTTCATTTTTGTGAAAAAAGATTCTCTGGTTGTCCAGGAGCAAAAGTTAGATGCCAGGGACTACTGAGCACAGCTAGAGCAAAACCCTGAAAGGATACACTGTATCATGGATGCAATCTTATCTCTAGTTTAATTCTAATAATTATAGTGGCTGTTTTGACAGGTAGCATGAGATTTTCGTTTGCCTAAGGCTTGTAATATCATTTATTTAAATAAAATGAAAACTGTACTCAAGGACAATGTGTTTTGTGCTGAACTGCAAAATTCTCTCTTTTTTTCCAGCCCAAGCAGAGGCTTTCTTATAAGGTCATTCACTCTCATAATTCAAAAAAAAATTGTATCACTCTTGTAACCCAGGCAGTGTGTATTAGGTAATCTGAATCTATCTTGAACAAACCATACATACTGTCCTCTATGGCTGGTGTAATTATGATGAAATTGAATTTCAACCCTGCTCACCACAGAGCCTCCAGTAGCCCAGTGGCTAGAGCATTCAATCTTTAACTTAGAGGGTTGTTTCATTGAATCTCACCTGGAGCTCAGAATTTATTTTTCTTTGCTTATTCTGTTGTTTCATTTCTCTTTCTACCAAATTATCCAGCTGGTAGTTAATTTTTAATAAGTGCCTTACAGAGGATACAGGTTTCCTTATCTTAAAGAGAACTAGCAACAGACGGTACAATAAAAACAAGATGAAGAAAAAATAATGTTAAGGATTGTGCTTGACACAAATTATATGTAAACAAAGAATTAATCTTCAACGAAAATTATTAAGTACTTGAGATAAGCCCCCTGCGCACTAGTTCTAGTACAGAGAATCAGAATATCTATGCTTGGGAAATGAACCCACAACTTCTCAATTAGATTTACTATTGCAGGAATTAGCTTCAAGGGGAGAAAGGAGAGCTCATAACTGCCCATACAGAGGTACATCCCTTATATCACTTGTGTCATCATCAGTTCTAACAGTCAACAACAAACCATACCAAGATGAGCATGATTCAGTCTAGGAGGCCAAAGAAAAAAAGCCAAAAAGCCATGTAAAGTTGACCCGAAAATTCTGGTGAAAATCTTGTTCCATTACCAACCCCCACTTCCATCTAATCCTACGACCCAAAAGCTTTCCCAAAAACCTTTCCACTGGAGAATTAAGCTTAATAAATTCTCAGCAAAAAAAAAAAAAAAAAAAAATAAAAAAATAATAATAATAAAATACAAAATAAATAATAAATAATAAATAACTGCTGACTGCTTCTTTGAGCTAAAGAAGCTGATATTTTTCATCTAGAGCAGAAGGCCGAGAAGTGTGTAACTTACAAACAGCTTTTTGGTAAGTTTTAGTTCTTAATACACATGCACACAGTGACTAGAAATACCTTTACTAGTTTTAAAAGTGTTTTTCCACAAAATTTCCAGGGGCTATTAAAAGGGTTACGTAAGGTACCAAGACAGTTTTCAGAGAAAATTAACTTTTGAGCATAAAATGTAACCACATCTGGCCATGAAATGACAAATGGAGTTATAATGCACCTATCAATGTAAATCCCGTGGGGGGGAGGAGTGCGGGCAGGAGGTGGGGATTTTATGCCTGAGACTATCCCCCTGTTGGGCTTTTGATCATGGGAAGAGACCTGGGGTCGGAACATTTGACTTTGACCGACAGAAGCCTGGTATCAATTCAGAAGAGGTTACCAAGTCCGTGCCTCGAGGCTTTCTGAAAGTTATGCTGTTGGAGAAAGGTATGAAGTTTCCGTTTGTTTTAATCACCTTAATCCGATACTGTAAACTGTCATCTAAACAGATAATGTTTATTTTGAGAAAGGTTTTATCTTCAAGTTCCCATCTGATTGTAAAACTTGATTGAAAGCGAATTCCACCATGAAAGTCAGAGGATTTTTTACGGGTCACTGATCCGACCAGTTCCGACATGTTGAGCAGATGTTATAAAGCATTTTACGTTTCATTAATATTATAGTAGCACAGTCAATCTTCCTGGAGTGATTTTGTTGTTCAAAATAGGAGATGATAGTGGAGAGAGAAAATACTTAATTACAGCGAGTAATTTAACGGAGCTTACATTAACCATAAATAAAAGTAGTATTAAAGAACTTACTTTTGAAATATTCTTTTAATTTGTTTTATATGGTGTTATAGTATTGTTTGTTTAGATTTTTTCCCCTGGGGTGGGGCTTTTTTGACACTTTTGATCGACCTTTCGTTTCCCACCCTGGGAAATTTGATCCAAAAATTTCAAAATTTGTCAAATCCCCACCACTTGCCCACACTCCCCCCCACGGGGTTTACATTGATAGGTGCATATAAGTTCAGCAAAAAAAGTACTTTAGCTTTTTTGATTAACATGGTAAACCACGCAGTTCAGAGAGAGAAAAGAAAGTATTTAATAACATTGGGTCACACAGCACTATAACGCAACCATGGCACAGAAAAACAATTCTGAAATGAAACAGGGCTAATTGCTCATTTTTCTTTTGCTCTTGGCAGGGCTTCTGATAGGTTGCGGGAAAAAACGTCAAATTTTGCGGGATTTTCAGGGACAGATTTGCTGAAAAAGCAGCCGATTCTGTGGGTGTTTCGCGGAAATTTTTGGGGCTAACTTCGCCAAAAAAACATGTGATAAAAAAAGGCTGATTTTGTGGGAATTTTCTGGGCAAATTTTGCTAGAAATCGATCGAATTTCGCAGCATTTTGTATGTTTTTGTGAATTTCACTGGATTTTGCAGATTTACGAGTGAAATATCAGAAGCCAGGTCCTGGACCACCAGAAAATCTTAGTTTTTAAATAGAAATCCTATGCTGGGCACCGTGGAATCACTGACTCAGAGCACTAGACTCCCTTTAATTTTCCTTAGAGCACAGCCTTGTGAAAATGGAAGTGTTAGTGTCATCTTGTAAAAAATAATTGCCAAATCCAGTATCCCATTCATTCACAATAATTACAATCTAGAATATGACTCCCTTTCTCTGTTAAAATGCTGAATGCCCCCTCTCCCTCATGGAATGTAAATTAAGGGAGGGGGCTGTACTAGTTTCATGTACATTTGTTCCTTTGATTGGCTTGAACTCATTGAACCTGTGTACAAATGCTCCCTCCCCTCGAAAAAAAAAAAAAAATTCCAAGTAATGCATGTCTCCCTCCCCGTTTTTTTTTTTCGGGAAGGGGGCATCTGCACACAGGGTAGAACTCATCTGCTTATGAATGTATTTTAAACTATAAACAGAGTCTAGATGTATGCATTATAAAACTGGGAGGGCGTGCGGAAACCTTACCAAAGTGGGCACCACCCACCCCTGCTGATTTACCCCTCCCCTACCCTTTGAGGAAGCCTATGACTGGCTGAAGCCGGCCCTGCTAACTACGTACCTAGAATTAAACAACTTCGGGGAGACATAAAAAGAAGAACGAACGTATCTGAGTATTGCAGCCGTACTGATAAATCCACTGCATCACCCGGCCGCCAGGCCGTTAAAAATTATGTAACATCTGACACCATTTTGTTCCGGACTGACAAACGTCCTATTTTATAAAGAATATATTTTTTTTACCTGCTGCACTTGAGAACTGAATCGTAGATTGACCAGTAGCTGCCTTGAATTTCTAAGAAGCAAAGCCATTGCGTTAGAAAAATTTGAGAACGGCGCGAAGACGATCGACTCTGCAAAACTCTGGCTGCGAGGAGCTGATCGTGCGCCTTAAAAATTAATGGTCAGCGAATTTTCATAAATTCAAAGCGTCCTGCATGTACACTTCGTATAGTTTCGCAACTCAGCAGGCTTTATTCCAATATGGCAGATTAGCAGCAGACTGTGAGCAACCGATGTATAACCCCGACTTAAAACACTTATAAGAAGAACTCACTTTTGCAATGGAGTTGAGCAGCATAGCCACTGAGGGGGTCAGCCTCTGCGGTGATTCGACTCGAGTGGGAGATCGCGCTTTTCGAAATCTGATTCAAGTTACTATGGACATTTTGCTGATGAAAAAGAACGAAGAATCTCTTAAAAGTCAGTAGCCTTATTATTTGTTATTTTTCAACGTCGATACAACATTTTAAGTTAGTAGCTGATCACGGTTAGGTTAACATTCTTTATTGCTTCTTTAAAATACACCCAGTTTTAAATCTACAATACACGTTCAATTTTCGTTGAAACGCGTTGTTATGTATATAATAAGACTGAAACTGAGGATTATTCAAGTCACGCTTTCTCAACCAACTAGTCTAAATTTTTCCGTGTGTTATTTTTTTCTTTTTCCCCAATGTTGAGAATGTGCGATTGGCTAGGTAATACGTGAATCAACACTGGGGAGGGAGACTAAGATGACAAGGGTTTCAATAAATGTGACGAGCTGAGTACATGTACTTTAGGTGGGAAAGTGTTGTCCATCCTTTTACTTGCGCTGCCTTACAGTATGTATCCCTTACAGTATGTATCAGTCAAATTCAGTTGCACCCATGCCCCTCCCCCCAGGCTAACCCCCAGGTATTGTTTTGTTCTTCTCGGATGGGAAATCCCGGGGGAAGGGACACTTAAACAGTCAAATAAATGTACAATGTACCCTGCGGTGATGACAAAAAGTGGAGGGTGAATGCTCCAACCCCTGTATCACCCCCAATCAATACAGTGTACTGTAGCAGCTCTCATCCATCGCACAGTGAAGTAGGGTTACTTCCAGCATTTCTTATGTGCAGTAACCAAAAAATATGTGCTAGACTCACATTGCCTACTCTTGATCTCACTATTAAAAAATAAAAATTAGTCCTTGCCTAAAAGCCAAGCTGCTTATCTTTTGTAGTTCAAGTCAGAAACCATGTGCCTGTGAAAAGCCTAGGGGTGCGTGGACCCAGGGTTGGCAAATGCCCAACCCCTGGGCTGGGCTGTCAGTCCCCCATGTCTTCAAATATTAAGAATTGATAGGGAAGGGATGATAGATGACATCATAATGAATGGTACATGATGTCATTTGTGCAAAAAATACCTGTTGACTCCAATCGTCACAAATTTGCGATGACACTGACAAAACGCACGAAAAAGTTATAATTTTATTTGAATAATATTTGAGCTGATTGGTCTATTATTATTACAATGGCATGCCAAAGTTTATCAAGAAATGCTCAATGTTAACATTAAAATAGCTCAAATAATGCAAAATATTTGAAATTTAGCCTGTGAACAGGCTCTCGGTTCACACGGTATTTGAAATTTTATTGTTTGAAAGTCGAGTCTACTGAAGAAATAGAAAACTTCGGCGATTATCCGGGAGATTTCAAACTCTAATCTGGAGACCAGGAGAAACGGTCCAAAATCTGGAGTCTCCTGGATCATCCTGGAGAGTTGACAGCACTGCCTGGGCTACACTATACTTCGGAACTGGCAAAATTAATGCCCTGTAGTTGCCTTGGGGGATGGGTGAGTGCAGCTGCCAGGAATTGACTGATGCAAGTCATTATTGACTTCCAGAAACTAACGGATTATTCCCTTTTCCTCTGCATCCCAACTTGCTCCCATGGACAGAGCTGCAAAGATACACCAATGTTATTTTGAGATTACAAATCAATATAATGAAACATGCTTCAACATCACATGGACAAATTTTGTAAGGTCACAGTCTTTAATATTCCTTAAATGTATTTTAGCCTTTGTAATAATGGTCTACAAATTATGACACTTGTCAACAGTAAAACAGGCTTGTGTACATGTACAGTGTATCAGCTAGAAAAACAATGTAATAGTCCAGTTGCGAATTAAAAATTACTGCTGAACATAATCATTAACGACACATTCATACAGGGTTAGCCTCGACATAAGGTAAAATATTCAGAAATTCTGGTAAGTAGGTGTTTGAAATTTGAATATACACTATAGGCAGAGTAATAAACAGGTCTTTTTCTTGTTGGAATTTGTGAATAGATTACTTCAGATTGAGGCTAAGGCTGTAAAAAACATGCGTCTTCACTTCTTTAATTTAGCGGTCATAGTGAACTGGAAAATGGACTATTGCATGACATAGCTTTGCAGAAACAGGCGTAGTAGTTAAGAGGTCACCACTTTGAATGGTAAAACAGGAGAAAATAGCAGGAAAGTAAATCAAAGTGGCACCTCCTGTGGATTCATAAAAGTCATTTTCATTTTGGTTTCATATTTTCCTTCTCATATGCAGTAGAAGGGTTGCATGTAGATTGGAGAAAATTAATGTGTTGCTCTTTTTGAATGTATCATGGCCCCATAGTGTTTGGTGATCTGTATCGTATTGTCTGAAAATTTAAAGTATCATTGCAGCTCTCTTCAGTGGTTTCACATTGGTAGTCATTTTAATTGGTTGAGGTGTGATCATGAATGACTGTGTTTGTATTAATTAGAAAACTTGTATTGATAGTTGAGCAGTTGTGATGTTTTAACCTGTAAATACTTGTACTTGCTTTAGGTGATGAGGATGTTGCCAGTGTTGATGCTGCAGCATTGAAGCAGGCCTATGCTGGTTTAGTTACCCTGATATTAGAGGCCGTGAAGATGGATTGTGATTCACCCAGTATAAGGTAGCTACACCAGCTGTATATTGCTTTGTGCAGTCAGACATCAGAGAGATATTTTACAACAGTCTTAACATTAATTGGCTAGCCTGCATTGATTGTGATTCACCCAGCATAAGGTAGCTACACCATATATTACTTTGAGCAGTAAAGCATCAGCGGTGTATGACATTTGCAGAGTGCAGACTGCAGACTGCAGACTGCATGAGGCAGCAAGACTGTAAATTGAATGAAACCAAACATATCGTAATAAAGGTGGCATCATCATCAACGTTACCTTGTTCCGAGAAGTACTTGTAAGGCCTAGAAGTGAAGTTTATATTTTTCACGCAAATAACACAGACCTGATTCCTGAAGGAGTTGTTGGTTGTTCTTCTCGTATTGAATTAGAGCAGAATAATGTCTGTGGATGTCACAAACTCGCTAATGAATCCATAGCAATAGGCTAGCAATTCAGCCTGCACCACAGACGAAACCAAACTCTGGTTATATATTAAGTCTGTCTGTGAAACAACGCCGGAATCCTTATTCTACGGGGGCCCCACCTGTGTACTAGGATTTGAGTATGAGCAATGATTGGCCTGTTAAAAAATCCATTGTCGATTTGCCTATTTAGAAATTCAAAATGCACTTCCGGTAATTCGTCGAGTCCAGGTAGGATCTGTTCGGTTTAGATTATTTGGCATATCCTTAAGTACTGCTAAGATGAAATACGTCATTTAAAAGGTGTTAAATGTCCATGATCTATGCTAGTTGTTTTTGTCGACGTACCTGTAGTGAGCACAAAGTGCTCGCAATCTAAACACTTTTTTTTACAGAAGCCTACTATTTAGACAGGCATTAGTGGGCATTGCTACTTGTCATTATCAATTCGCAATAATCAAAGAAGAATAAAGAATCAACGCAATTAATGATATGCCGGGTGAGTCAATAAAGAGTCGCGTCGGTGAAGAATAGCCAACAGCATCTCAAAAATATCAACCTTGTTCCCAGGCTACTTTCTCACTTTCACACGATGTTATATTTTTGATGGTGTGACCTTTATTATTAATTTACAATCTGCAATCTGTGGTCTGCAGTCTGCAGTCTGCAGTCTGCGGTCTGCGGTCTGCAGTCTGCAAATGTCATACACCGCGTCTAGAAAGCAGTTAATCTCATACCCTAATTCTAATGGCTTTGTTTAAAAGCACAATCTGTTGTTACATGTAAATATTTCATGTGTTCATTCTTTGTTTCAGTTCTCTACTTGAAGACTGCAAGTGGGGAAGTGATAGAATAGACTATTTTTCAAAGCACTTTCTGGTATGAACTAAACATGTTCTGTTTGTTTTTCTTAGTTTTTAACTTTTCAATGGCATAATTTGCCCCTCCATTTGTCTTATTATTATTATTTGTTTTATTATTGTTATTTATTTTCAGAAGTAATAATGTTAGACTGCCAACAAACTTTTCCCTGGTTATGCAAAGCAATGCCATAAATTGAATTTATGAAAGATCTACATGTGGTCTAGATTACCAACAGAGAAAAAATAATGGATCAAGAGAGGAAACCATCACCAGTAATATCAATATACAGTCGAATCTTGATATAACTATACAGTGTACAATGAAGCCCTTGGTAGAGCAAATGATTTTCTTCACCCCTTCAGTAGACTTAATAGTAAACTGTATGAAAATAACCTTGATAAAAAAAAAAATTACAATGGACAAATTTGCCAGTCCTTTCTTTACTATGTATATTATCAAGGTTTCACTGTAGTGTTATTGGGATGAGAGATCTGACTTTCCAGTTGTTTTATACAATATTCTCTACAAAGAATGATGTTGATACTCCTAGTAGAGATTAAGACAAAGTCTTCCAATATTTTATAAACTTAGATCACTCTGAGTTGTGAAAATCTTTATTGTTCCTCTGGGACAAGGCAGATAAACAACATTTTAGTTGGAGGGGATGAGGGCTGGAGACGAAGGAGGGGGAATTTGGAGATAATAAATGTACATTGTTATGATTTCAAATTCAAAATTAGAAAAATGTATTCACTTTTTTTATAGGAATGTAAGCCAGAGTTGGAGGCCCTTCTTGCAAGGTAACCTTGTTATCCTGAGTCGATCCCAGTGCAGTGTTTTAGAGAAAGAAACAATACACATTTCTATAGACTATGTACTTTATAATTTTAATTCAAATGAAACTGCTTTTTTGTTGTTCTGGTACAAACAAGTTACACTGTTAATTGCTTGCAATGGCATATTTTAAAATTTCTGTTGTGCTGCAAGAATTGTGCGTATACACTGATCTTATACACTGTACATGTAAATCCTTCTCATGCTGTATGGTACAACAATAACCGACCTGTAGCCAGAGATTTTGAAGTGGGGATGCTTGTTTTACTCTGTGAAACAGGGTTGTGTACTCGTTATAATCAAAATCAGCCACCCCCCACCCCCTCCCCTTAGAAAAGAGGGAAAGGTTGAGATGAACAGATTTTGTGGCTTTGTTTCTGATGCCCTTTTAAAAAAGGAACAACCAAGTAGTAAGAGTAGTACACAAACCTCGTGTTAATATTTTGCAAACTTTTCCCAATTTGAATTTTTGACAAGGATTAATATAATCCTCTCAAAGCTGTCATGTATTTTAGTTTCCGTAGTTAAAACAAGCTGTTATGTCAATCAAAAGGGGCAGGAATTTGTCATCTAACCACGGTCTCGTCAACTTAACTTACTGTAGTAATTTGGGGGATACCTGCAGACTTATAAATTGTTATATAGTGGAACCTCGACATGGCAAACCTCTGTATAACGAATCCGTGATATAGAAGGGACTGTAAGTAGTGACAACAGCAACGGCATCGGCGACCTGAGAGCCCTCAGGGTAAACCCAAACCAATGCGCATGTCTGGCGTGAAAAACATCTGCCGTTGCTGTTGCTTCAGAACGTGAGAATTGGTGTTTTGCTGTTGAGACAACACGTGATTACTAAACCTCAGTTTTCCTAAAAATTTGGCATAAAGTAGCTTCTGGGAAAACTAAAAGTACTCTGAATACTTTTTTGGCCTGAAAATATTTAACAATTATTCCTCGAACCCGAATGGGCTCTGAGTCAATAGCCCATGAGGCCAAGGGCCGAATGGGTTATTGACTCAAAGTCCATGAGGGCGAGAGGAATAATTGTTTTAGTAAAATTCAACTAGTTGGTCAAAAATATCGAGAATAAAAAAGTTTTAGCTAGTTAAAGCTAGACTTTTAATCCCAAAAAACCCTCGCTTTTCGCTACTAGTGGGCTATAATATAACATATAGCCTAGTAGTAGCTCAACCAATCAGAACACAGCATTGATAAAAGACCACTAGTTGGATTTTACTAAAGAGGTTTACACTAGTCATATTTAGCTGCGTGAGAGAAAAACACCTAAGATGCGTGAATGAAGACTGAAGCGAGGCCACTTTGTCCGAAAACGTGAATATTGAAGCTGCCCTGAGAGCTCTTCCTCGGTCAAAAATCATCTTTCGATCTATGGTCTCCTCTGAAGTTTTATGAAGTAAGCATTTATCACTTCATTTAGTTATTTATTTATTTGTTTATCTTACATTACAGCTTATTTTCAATACTACTCCCTTTTGCTTCGTTTATTCCGCTATCTCGATGATCTTTTATATGTTCTAAACCAACAACGGCATTCAGTTTCATTTTAGATTTTTTCATTTTCATTTTTTTATTTCATTATCAGGAGTAGATATTTTCGTATGTTAAATCTGGATTCAGACTTGAGTTTGTTTATCCAAAAAAAGTTCTTCGCTGAGTGCCCATTGCTCGCTTGAAATGACTTACAGACAAAACTTGTTATAATGTTTTGCCGTGTTTATTATATCAGACAAGACCTTGTCCTCTATCATCTGCTAGCCTGCCTAGCAGGCGCCGGTTTGTGTTTTTTTGGGGGAAGGAAGAAATCTTGAGGACGCGCGAGGGGAGAAAAGGAGAGGAGGCGCCTTCCTCTTCGCGTGTTCCCTCGCGCGGCCTTTAAAAAAGGAACCGGCGCCTACTACGCAGGCTAATCATCTGCTCGAAATGGTGATTCCTGGCCGCCTTCTAAAGAAGAAACGAAGATGAAAAAAAGAGCTCTTCTCACAAGAAGTATTGAATTTGCTTTTTTCGCGCTGCTTATTAACTGCTCATAATTCGCGATGTCTGTGAGACCAAACCGCGTTATCTTCCCAGTCTCTTTCACGGTGTCGCCGTCGCCGTTTCCGTTGCTGTTGCCGTTGTCTGTGTTTAAAGTCCCTAAGGAACAATCTGCCCCAGTTATAGGAAAATGTATGGAAAAGAACCTCAATATAACGAAACCTCCTTTTAGCGAACGCTTTGGCCAGTTCCTATGCCCTTCGTTAAATCGAGGTTCCACTGTATAATGTACGTTCTTGCCTTTATGGATAGGAGGGAAAATACTTGATGTGTTACGTTACTTCCACTTATCCAAATCTTTGAGGGGTAAGAGAATCTCTAGGAGTGTAATGGGTCATTGGCATTGTTAACTCCTTCATCTTTTCTCATGGGTTATGACTTTGCTGAAAGAGGGCGCTTTGTTTGTCCAATTCGTACCCATCCTTGGAGGGCAGGTGTATACCCAACCCTTTTGAGCAAGCTTCTACCCGATAACGCTGAAAAAACAAAAACCAAACCAAACAAGAAAGTTAAATTAGTAGCACTAGAGAATTGTTATCCTAGGAAAATATACTGAGTGAATACTCAAATTAAATGCGTTTAACTGTAGGACTGGAAGTTCATTTCCTCATATTGTTGATGTGGACTGGAGATTGGATTACTATATAAAGGTACATGTCATTTGTTCTTCAAAACCGAAATTTATGTTTAATTGCTGTTAAATAAGGTTCTTTCTCCCTTTTCTTTCGTCTCTTAAATGCATTTTAACTGAAATAACGTGAGTTAAATACAGTTTAAAGAAGTGCTAGCAGTCCATGGTCCATTGGTATGTGCGTACCCAATAGTTTGCTACTATCTCATTAATTTTGATGTAGTGGCGTAGGAAGTTTTCTTTGTGCAGGGTATTTCCTGGACCTGCCACGAAATTTCCTTCAGCCAGGTTCTCCCCACCTCCCCTCGCCTTTGTTCTTTCTCCAGCAATATTTTCAGTTCAATGGATGCCTGTTTTGTGCTGTGGAGGCTCATGGCAGGGTTCCACTATTATGTCAGCTATGGAGTTGCTATTCAATCTACGGACTGGCTAGTGCCAAAAGTAGAAGTCCATTTATCGATGCAGTTGTTAACCCTTCGTAATATTAATGAATAAGAATTATGGACTTAATTCTTGTCCCCAAACCCTTTGCATTCCTCAACACCTATAATTTATAATACTGTACGATGAAGTGATTAGTAATTACATGTATTAATGTATGTTTGTTTTGCACATAGAATAACCAGATGGACAAAGTGAATAAACCTACCTATCTTATCACACTTAAGACTGAGGTACGACTTCACTATTCGCTGACTATTCTCAAGCTCTCAAGCAAGCTCTCGGGGGCGCTCTGACGGCAGGGTGGGAGAAGGAAGGAGAGCTTGCAACTACGTCTCTGGAATTTCAATTCCGCCTCTAATTCCCTTGTGGCTCCCGTCGACTGAGCTGTGAGATTTGCTCAGACCACGCACTAGCCAGGGGCACCCAACGAGAATATAGTTCAAAACTACTTAAACAAAGCATTGTTAAACGTATAGATATAGGCATATTTTTATCCCCTAAAAATTTTTCATCTGTTCGGATTTCCTAGCTGAAAGTCTAGTGATTCGAAAATTGTAGGGATCAAAACTTACCTTTTCGAAAATTTAAGCAAGAAATTTTACAACAAATGTTCCGAAAGTTCTAGATCTCAAATCTTTTTCCGAACAGATATTTTCCGAAAATTGACGTTTGGTCCCCCTGACTAGCTATAGTTGTACACTGCACACGGCTTCTTTCGGGAGCTCCTAACTAACCTGAGATCAGGCGTTATTATTTTTTTTGCTTCTTTGGCCCGAGAGGGAAAAAAATAACGCCCTCTTCCCAAAAGCAGTTTACAGAGATAAAGGGAGAGGGCATGATCGCAGGCGCTCCTAACCCAAGAACATATTCCAAGTATTGGACTCCCTCTCGGCAGTCTTTTAAAAGAGGGGCAAATAGTGTTTAGTTCATAAAGTTCTGTATGTAAATGTGACTTTTATCATTTCATCTTGTGGGGTGAGGGTGGGTTACGTATTCCCCTGTTCTGAATGACAAACCCGTCGTTTCACGTATTATGAGGAGGAAACCATGTCCCTGTTGGCGTTTTACCTATTGTATTACACTTTCGCTTGTTTTCTTCGTCACTTTCACGGTTTTAACCTGTCTTTGAATCGTGTGTAGCCATTTCATCTGTCTTGTGCCGCAGTTTCAAGGCCATGTCGCTTGTCGGAATTTCACCTTAACGAGGCATCCTATTTATTTAAAGTAAACGAGGTTTCAAAAACCAGGATAGAAAAAATATTAGCAATACACAAGCTTTCGATTCCATCACGGAATCCTTATCAGGTGATGGAGTTGGACGTTTGTGAACGTGATTTCCTTGACAAAACGTCCCGGTAGATCTCAGGGAGCTTGTAATCTAGGCATCCTTACTTTGTATCATTATTATTTTTTAAACATCTTTTGCCGAGTTTAAACAAGTTTTGATTGATTGAACTTCTTTTAATCTTGTCCTGTTATGATTCAATATAACGCCCTTATCAGTTATCTTCTTTGGCGAGGCACCGTACATTGTACTTACAGCGCTAATAACGTAAAATTCGGCTTATATGTGCTTGAATATTGGGCAGTGGTCCAATTTTCTTGGTTCTAAAAACTTTAAAAGACCTGAAACCATTGAGATACATACATTTTGACAAGTTGTTATTCCAGCTTTTAAAGTGACTTTTTCGTTGTTTAGGAAGCAGGGAAATCTCAAGGAAAGGACGTGCAATTTTCCTGTTCAATGGAGCAGCTCCAGGTATTCTTGAGTTAAATAAGTTTATGTAAGGCTAGGTTGTTCAAGTCAGACTATAAAGTTCACGTAAAGTCCTTGTCAAATTAGGATTAGCCAAATCTGAAAATCCAATCGGAGGAAGGTTTTCGTTTACCATAAAGATGGTCAATCCCTGACCGAAGTAGAAGAGTTTTTCAGAGTCGATAAAAGCTGAAGCGTCTAATAATTTCGCGGCTGAACGGCAACAAAAAATTGGCCTTTTATTTCTCTGACCGTTTAAACTGGAAATGAAAATGAAATAGAATTTTAGCTCAACATACATGAGGGTCATTTTCGCATTCAGCTAATAGCAAAACATCAAATTAAATTTGCTGAAATCAACAACAGCTAATAAGTGATGCTCATGTTTTTTTCCCTTCAGGATCTTGTTGGCAAACTTAAGGATGCCTGCAAAAGTATAGAGAGAGCGTCTGCTAATTAACTGGCTGCTTCACGGAAAAACTGGAATAAAGATTCCAAAGTATATTTTTTTAATGTAGTTTATTAGAACTTTACGTTTGTCTATCGTAGATTTCGGCCAAGTATTTCATGTAGGTATTGCCCAAATGGCTTTTATAATCAACTAGATCCATTCCTCCTGATTCAACGGCGTATTTAGAGTGCTTAAAAAATCTCCAAAACGTCCATTCTCTGCTTACAATTTGTAGCCGTTATTATCGTACGAAAGTTGAACAGCTTGAACGTTTGACACTCATTCCTTTCTAATGGCATTTAATATTGAATAATAATGACTCACGTTGTTGAAAATTTTGCTTAGGAATGCAGTCTACTTTAAATATTTTTTTTTAAATTTTTTTCAATGTAAAGAATAAATTGATGAATCTTAAAAGTTATGCGTGCACATCATCCTCTTTTCTTCTTCATGACAATCCATTTTTCTTTCTCAATGATCACTATGGCTGTGATATGTGAAGTTACCCTGAATCAGTCTTTTTCTCTGCACTTTTGAATGTAGCTAATATGATTCTAATTCTTTTTTTGGGAGCGGGGCGGGATGGGGAGGAGGCAAAGCCAAAATGAACAGCCAATGAATGCGGGATTGAGAACTGACAACAGCAATAGCTGTATTGAAGGGTCCAAACCGTACATGTAGTTTATTGCTTCCGTTTTACTGGGTTGGCGTAATACTTTAGTGCTGCAAAATAAATGCATAATTATGGAAAGGCCGTGGGAAAATAATGAATAGTATGGCTGATCTATAACATCCGTCGCCGAAGTGATAGCGTCATATACTCAGGGTCTACAGAAATATAAAGCAAACTTTAATTCTTGAGCATTGTCTGTTTTCCTTGTCAATTCCCAAAAGCTACTAATCAGTTTCCGTTGAAACTTGTCGCCAAAAACGGAATCACTGGTGATAACATTTTACAAGTAGGCAGCCAGAAAACCTTTTTGTTTTGTTTTGTTTTTCTGCTCGTTGAGCAACTACTGACCCCAGTTGTTCAAAAGCTGGATTGTGCCATCTATCGGATGAATTACCATCTAGCAGGGCCCAGTTGTTCGAAGGTAGGTTAGCACTTAACCATGCAGGGTTAAATGAAACCCGGGTTTCTTTTTCTTCTGTTCAAAAGCTTTTTTTCGGATAATTTTCCCTGTTATTTTTAAGAGCATTCAATCATCAACTTGTTGACAAAAAGAATTAAACTGAATTTACTTTTTACGCTTTCATATCTGAATTCAAATTTCGCACTAACCCAGGGTTATCTTAACCCAGCTTTGAACAACCTTGCCCTGATAAGTATTAGGCCTAGCTATATAGGAATCCAATTTCACTATCCACTGATAGAGATTTATCCGGTGAATAGCGCTATCCACCTTTTGAAAAACTGGTGCCTCTGACCAATGAGCCAGGGAACTCTGGCTTCCCTAGCAAATGAATCAGAGTAACATATTCGGAAGATGCGAGCAATATAACATCGATTCAGTGGTACATTTGCTTGGAAACGAGGTTGATCGCGCGATGCCGGGAAACGAGGCTGCTTGAGCAACAGTGGACAAGAGTTAATGTGACTGTTACGAGTGTTGTGAGCCCGGCGAGTGTTGTAACACTAACAAGAGTTGTTACGCTGATGAGTGTTGTAAAAAACCGGAATTGGTGTACACGGCAAACCCAAGACGACATAGCTGAATTTCTGACAAAAACTGAACGGACCAATTCAAGAATAACGAAAAATCACTTTAAGTCTACGAGGAGGTAAGCTTGTTAAGAACTTAGAAATATTTCGAGTGAATAATGAAATAATTATCGAATTCGGCTTTCGTATAACGTGAAGACCGGAATTATGCTTCAGATCTCGGAGGCTGTTATCCACCTCGGCCAATAGTACACCCTCCTCGGTCTGCATAATTCTTCATATCATACTCAGCCTCATTCAATAACTGTTGCCTTTATACCTCGCAGTGGTACTGGATTTATAGCTATGGTGTTTGGATTCAACTGAGTCATAGCAAAATTGCTATAAAAGATACAGCATGTGTAAAGTGAGGTGAGAGATTCAGGCGCGAATGTAGAATAAATACTTACTGATTTCCTAAAGGAGCGCCAAAGGCGCAAGCTTTTTAACGTGGCCCGGGGGCATGCTCCTTAAAGTCCCCTTTCCTGGGTTTCCGAGTCATTTAGACAGAATATTGGAATATTGAAAGTCTATTTATTACTAAAAATATATAGTTATGAAAATTATGACCGGTTTCCGTAAAACGGTGGAAACCGGTGTGGATTCGCGCCTGAGATTTTTACAGTGTTCTCACAACCACTTTTAATGAACTCGATCTATATAATAACTGACTTACTGAATGAGGTTTTTTTTCAATTTTGTGGGGAGTTTAATATTCAAAGCGCAGTGAAACCCCCTCCCAGGCCACCGCTCGGCTCTCTTCGCTTGCCAATATTTTTCCTATTTTTTGAATTCTTCATGACAAATACTTTCAAGTGAAGATGGCCTGACAAATTTTGGCCTTTAAAACTGTATAGCAGTTGTCTTTACAATCTATCTTTACCTAGACTCGTTCATGAAGGGTCTCTCGGCTTCATGGACGGACAGATCAGCGAGGGTTCATGGGCAAGATGTTGTTTCATTGCTGAATGATCCGTCGTTTCTTTTAGGACATTTATTCCCTCTTCCGCGGCCGCGAATTTAAGATCCAACGACGTCATGACGGCAACGAAAAGGTCGCTTAAAAAGTGAATTTGCCTTCTTTCAGTCTTTGTGAATCGCATTTATTCCTACCCACTTACTTTGTCAAATGTAGGCGATCCCTCTTGAAGTTGAATTCAAAAGGACCATATCCAAATTCAGAAAGAGAAATAAAATTTCTTCGTTGCTTGTTCACGTACTCCATAAAACGCGCAATTAGGCATTTTCACGTCGTCGTCGATCGTGCAAAAACGGAATGATAGAAATGTAAAAAAAAGTACGTGCAAAGTTGTTGTTTTGCTTATTAAACCTATTGAATATTTTGACGTTCTCGTAGCCGTCGCGTTGTTGGATCTTTAACTGGCCCCTAAACAGCCGATCCACGTCAAAATATTTTGTATCTCAGGGAATTACAATTGTCGTTCTTCATCAGAACTCCAGTCCGTAACCGTATAACGAATTCTGGCTGAATTTATTTTAAAAGGATGTAATTATCAAAAACTGGAATTAGTCAAAACTGTCTGTTACATTTTTCGGCTGCTGTCTCTAGTAAGCTGCCACTATCATCTGAACTCTATTGAGTGCCAATCAGGTGACCGGTTCAATTATTTTGAAGTTTCAGATACTTTGAAGAGAGATCCCCGTTGAACAGGAATGTAAATTGAATTTTTCCTTTTTTTTTTAACTAGAGTATTGTTTGGTATATTATGATAGCATAACAAAAGATGCAATTTATAAATGGTTAATATGGAAAATGAAATGGTCTATTGGTTAATGTCGCGCAAACAGTCACGGAAGATTGCGAGTGACCGATGAAAATATCGATCGCTTACTTGATCGAGTAACAATGATCAACGACGTAGAGGGCTTCAAAACATTTTACAAATAAATGTTCGAAAATCGAAAATCGAAGACAGTGGCGAATGATAAAATATGTTGGTTGTTTACTGAGGTTAACCTCATTCCAAAACACGAAGATTTTCAGTTTTTATCAAACAAGGTTCGATCTAAATGCTTCCAAGACGGCTGTAACGTAAAGATCTGATTTTCGGTTAGTCCTCTAGAGACCATGATATCATCTCATCGTTTTTCCCGGCTTTGAGTAACCCCACGATGGCTTTATTCACTTTACAATGAGTTTTCTGGATTTGCATTCAGACATTTTTCACTTGTAACAGTGTTGTAACAGAACTTAGCCGAGTAAAACGAGTCAACTGATCTGAACTGAATATTCTGGCCGAAGCATCTGCTTTTCATCACTGAGCCGTAATTGACATCTCGATCTTTATGTCTTTCGAGCGAGTTTTTGGATTCATCGCCGGTTTGGTGAGGAACTAACCCGGTAACTGATATAGCTACATAGATCATATTTTTCATACAATGAAGCTCGACCATTGCATTACAAGAAGAGAAGGCCATAGAAACTGCGCCCGTGGAGCCAGTAACTCTCCTCGAGAGGAATTTTCATTGCCGACTGGTATTGGATTCAAAGTGTAGTTTCCAGTTATTACAGACGCATTTGAAGATATATTTATTCCGTTTGACTCGAATAAGACATTGGGACGGGCCTAAAAGGAATAAAGTTCATACTCAGTTGAGGTTTGATTGGACTAATG
Organism: Porites lobata; assembly: GCA_942486035.1. Classification (NCBI taxonomy): domain Eukaryota; kingdom Metazoa; phylum Cnidaria; class Anthozoa; order Scleractinia; family Poritidae; genus Porites; species Porites lobata. Next base: position 70,326 of record CALNXK010000248.1, on the reverse strand, counting down.
TTCCACTCTTTTTGGTCCAATGCAACAGTCAGATTACAAATTAGTATTCTCAGTCATCTTTTCTCCTACTTTGAACTTAACAAAGAGACCAGGGGCCCGTTTCTCGAAAGTCCTGATAGTAACGGGCCCGGTAAGCTGTTGCCGTTTACATTAAAGATCGAGGTTTCAATAGCTTTGCATCTAACATGATAAAACTGTCAGTTAATGAAACGAAATGGAGTAGTTTGCTAGCCAGGAGCAGCGCTCTTATTCTTTATATTTCGATTTGAATATTTGATTTCGGGCCCGAAAAGTTCCGGGACTTTCGATAAACGGGCCCCAGGTATGATCAATTTTGAAAATTTTTCGACTATGGAGTTAACCTCAGTTGAAAACTAACTAGCCCAAAAGCTGCAACTATCGATTCTCCATCCTGGCCATCGTAACCTGAGCCAAAGACATACACTTAATTTAAGTCAATGCAGATCAATTTTACAACAAGATCCATTTTTACAGGTTTTTCTGTGACTTCAATGTGTTTTTACGGTTAAAGAGAATTATACCAAAAAAAAATGCTCCCTTTAAAGTTTTTTCTTTGTAAATAGAACTGCCGCAAGCGCGGATTGGAGGCGCCGTCCTGAAGCTTTCATGTGAAAAATGCTTTAATTGTTCAGTAATATTTTTAATACAGTGGTATCAATATTCTATACTAGTTTTCGAGTAGGTGATTAATAACCGCAACCTCCCGTTCGATTATTCAGCCCGATTCGCTAAAATGCCTGTTCCCTTCACCCGCCAAACATTATGGGCCGCTTATTTAAACGAAGTCTAACTTTTTGAACGCGGTTTAAGAAATCTTTGGAGCTTCAGATCTCCTACTTAGTGGGTTCATTTAAGAAGATAAATCAGTTTTTTCTAGTCTACACTATACATGCTTTAGAAAGTGAAACTGTTCACGACGAATGGTGTTTAGATAAACTGTAAGCGTTAGGCAAAGATAACCCGCCCTATAAACTTTACCTGCGACTTTTAGAACCCTCCAGGATGCTTTTGCTTTGCTGTTGTTTTTCAACTCAACTTCCATTTCTTGGAATGCTCGGCGGTCGGTATTTCACGTCAGACCTCCTTTCATTTCATGTCACTGATGACTGGGTTAATATTCATCGAAGAGAAATTACCGGACCAAAACTGACTATGCGGGATTATTCAGTCGCCATCAGTTTTTTACCTTCTTGGTAGCGAAAGCATGTAACCTTGAAAAAGTAGTTGAAGACACCACTCTTAGATAAAATTTTTATTTCTTAATTTGAAGTTTCTACCCTCTAAACTCAGTGCTAACTCCAAGGAGGTTTGAAAAATACAGCATTTCTTGCTGTCTGCATTTCTCTGTCAGACTTTCCTCGAGCACTCAATAAAATTGAGTCAAATTGGGAATCCATGTTTTAGTCTATTCTCTTATTAAATACTGGCAGGTAGGCTTGTTTATGAAAGTAAACTCTGTTGAATATATAATATCTGTAATTAATATCATCATTTTGTTGTCTGAAGTAAATCGTTACTGACTTATCCTTTCAAAAAACTTCTTCAGTCTTATGTCTGTGTGAAAAGTAATGAACATTATTATTTTCGTTTGCTTGAGTGTTCAATTTTTGCTTTTTTGGAGTTATACAAAAAACATAGGATACAGGACAAAACATGAAATGTCAGAGGATAAAATCCGTTCGCATCTGTTTTTATCAAAACAGATAATATGTCCGCTTTGGAGACTGGTGCGACGGGTCACGTGATTACGCCATCGACAGCAACGTGTGCTTGCTTGAAATCATCTTGAAGTCCGATGAAGATAAGGCTAGAAAACACGGTAAATTCTCTCCTATTTTTGTAAATCTGACTGTATAACTTACTAGTACGTTAGATAGATAATTTACCTTTCTGTTTGTAGTATTTTGGAGCAGAGTGGAAGCGTTTAACTTAGCGTATTTGTTGTTAAAAATATGCGTTATTTTAGTCATCGGACTCAATATATATTCATCTTTCGTGACTAGACCGATGAGGAAATGTAAATGGCTTCTGTTCGTCTGTGATTAATTTCAAACCGAAGCAATATATTGATGCTGTCCTCATATTACTTTTAATTTTAATTCTCGGATAAAGGTCGTGATTGTGCTAGCAAACAAGGTCATTTATCTTATAGACACTACTGACAAGAGTAAGTTCAGCTTGCTAATAACCGACCTTAAAACTATTCATCCCCGGCTAATAAGCATCATTTGAGTCGCAACCGCATTTCATTTTCAAGCGTTTCAAATTTTACATGTTTCATTCGCTCTCTGGTGATATCAAAAGAAGCATCATTAGTAACGGTTTTTAATTTCTGTTAATTTATCTGCGATGTTTTTTGAGCTCATGTGGCCGGAGTTGTCAGGGCTTTGCAGCGGAGCGAGAAAAGGTGTTGGTATAATGACCGGAAAATAATATTTCTGAAGAATTTATGCGTTTCGCTTGTGCATTATTTCAACATCTTACATACATAAATAGCCTTTCCATAAAAGCCTACGTCGATTAATCTTCCAGTTAATTCCTGAATCAGCAAAGTCCCATTTAGATTCGTGAACGTCAACCATCTATGCGGCCGATTTCGATATTGGTTCAGTCAACGTGAGTTGAACGTGAACTACTTAAACTAAATAGTGATAGAAAGCGTATCTTTCAGGACGATAACTGCTTTAAATGTACTCACTTTCTGCCTAGTTTTCGAGTCCGATTAAAAAAGGTTTTGTGTCGCATCTTGCGTGCCTTCTTTAACCGGAATTTTTATGACCCCTATCATCGTAAAGGGGAATTCGAAAGTAACTTGCCGATCAATCAAATTAAACTGCTGAAGAATTTCCCTTTGTCATTCCAGAGTTTAATGCTATAATGTTCAGCTTAGGTCACTAAACTGGTTTATCTTTTTGGGTCTTTGTGACTAATGATCTAGAACAAGGGAATTTCCAGTTACCGCGAGTTTAACATTGTGGAACGCCGTGACTACAGCTCACCGTCTATTGAAAGTAGTTTAACAATAGAAAGCATGTTTTTGCCCCCGGTCAGATCATGGCTAATTGTAGAAAAAGTCTTTTGCGTTATCAACCCTTCCAGCTTCATTCAAAGACAGAAATGAAGCGAATAGCAACTATGCGTTCAAAACTCGCAACAAGTTCAACACTCGCTGCCGTACCTCCAGCCGGGTTAAAGTTGTTGCCTCAGATCGTATTTTCAGGTTACCGTATAATCACTTTTTGCATTTAAACATTGCTTCAGTGTATACTGTTTTGTCCATAATTCTGCCCACTGAGGAAAACGGATAAAAGAAAAGCAAAATAACTCTTCACCATACCGGGAGAAAATATTGAGACCAGAGTCTGCAAGAACAATTCATTTCGAGTCATCGACTTCATTTTGTTTTCAGTTCATGTCGGATATTTGGATATAGGAAACAGGCGTTATCCAGCTGCAGCTTCTCTGTAACCTGTATAGTTACTTGATGTAGAATTAGACCGTCTACCATTCTGTACACATCTCCCGAAGTTCATTTCTTCAGAAGACAGACGTTTTTGACTCAGAAGAAAATTTTGTAACGCGATTATACGACGTGCTATCACGGTCTTTGGTTTTTGCTATTTTTACGCTGGAATTTATGCTCGCTACTATCCCAGATTTATCAGAGTTCACCATCATGTTTGCTTCTTTTTCATTTCTTGAATTGAGAAAATCGTTGTCCATTCTGTCCATTTTCCCTAAATGTATATTATATAAGGAAAAGAATATAATTAACAGAAATAATAAATCGAAATGTTTACATATTTTAAGTTGAAAAATACTTTATCGCAGCAACTTTACCTCATTCTCCCCTTCTCATTCTTTCAGCGGTCTTTGACTGTTCCCGAACTTTGGGGTGTTCAAATGGACGTTTTTATGAATGCTTAAACCCTTAGGGTAGTATGAAATCCATGAAGGTTATGTTCACTTCACACCGGCAACAAACGGACCTGATGCAGTATTAAATAGAGGTGATCTTTCACACTAGACTGCAGCTAAAAGAAACGTTTATATTCGGGTGTTCATTAGCTGTGTCGCAAAGCGTTTCCTTGCTTAGCAAGCGTTTCCGCGCTAGTTGGTCGAGAAATTTGCGGACGAGAGCTCTCGCTCCAACTTTGCCACAATCAGTGATGTTTCTTGGCGATCGGAAACGCTTGCGAAGCTGCAAGCTATGGAACAGACCACAAGTAAACCAGTTCGATTTTTCAGCGGAAGTTAGCGCTAAATCTTTCACTCATTTCAGTTCTTACAACAAATCTTCTTTTCATTGCATGTTGCATTGCTTGGATTTTTCTACGCTAACGGATATAACTCGCGTACACCGCTCAGTGGAATTAAACATTCAATTAGAAAAAGGCTCTGAAAGAAGCTATTACCCGGCCTTCAAGTTATCACCGGGATCATCACCAGCTCCTTAAAACTTGACGTCCACTTAATTCCGAGATAATCAAATATTGTTTGAAAGGTCACTTTGAGTTCGACTCTTATACAGGATATTCGTTAATAATGCCCTTAAGACTGGTTCCCATTTGAGCAACGATGGATAGGACCGTTGTCTAGAGATCGTAACGATTCCCAGTGATTGCGTTGATTCTATTTGAAACAATCTGCATGAAACGAGCCCGTAAGATTGGACCTTATTGCCAGTCAGTGACCATGCTGATCGACGGACATCGTTGTGAGTTCTACAATTGCTGAAGGGGTTTTTCTGCTGGTGTACAGTACTTGTTAAGGCTGCTTTCATATTATCACCTCGACCTTTACGCTTCTGTATAGAAAAAGCTAAGCGATTTTATACCGACTTGGATCGCTGACCAGTTATGTCCACAACCAAAAAGACAATAAAATGAACGTACCGAATCATCTCAATGCTCGCTATGACTGCTAGAAAGTGATTCTTTGTCATTTCGATATGGGCGATCGGTGAGATAGAAGACAGTTCTCCCTCATTACTAACAGTTGTTACCATATAGTCGCCACTATTGCCTTTTTTTTTTTTCAGTGTTATTTTTTTACGTCGATCACATTGAAACCAGCCTGTAATTACATGTTACTGTAACAACTTTTTATCGCCGAAACTACAAATTATTCAAATTATAAGATTAGGCATTAATAGATATTTTTAAACATTAGCCTAAGGTCTAGCCAAAAGTCTTCAGTCAAAACTAGATCTTCTTTCTCAGCGAATTCGTGTAGTGTTTGTAACGATACCAATTCTATCAACCAAATCGGCCCTTTTTTTTTCTGTATGGCTGTTTTCCAGTTATTCAGCGATTAATTGGCTTTTAACTTTAACGCAAATAGAGGTTTCGAGGTCTATTTTAAGAGGCAGCCAAGGGAATCCGGATTCCGATATCCAGGAAATTTTGGCTTGTGGAATCCTGAATCAGGGCCTTTGAATTCGGAATACAGCTCAAGGAATCCAGAACCCCACTATCGATTGGAATCCGGAATCCAAGTTCCCCTGAATGACTGGCGAAAAAAATCCGGTATCCAGCCCCTGGAATCCGGAATTCAAGACTGTCTTAGCCAACATCGTCCCTGCTGGGCTGTGGAAGCTCTGCCTCTGAGAAGGTGTAAATTCTTTGCGATAAATGCATATTTCTATATACGTCCGTCGAATTCGGCATCCTAGACCGAGGCCTGACCTGTAGCAAGACAGGAAAACTTTGGACTGCACTCTTTCTTTGTTAGAAAAACGAAAAACCCAAGGATCTTAGTATGTAGATTGCAAAATAGCCCATATTTTTCCGTAGTTCAAGAAAGCGCTAGCAGTCAAACGAAAAACTTGGAGCGAGGGGAAAAATATAGACAGGCCGGGGTAGGTGATGAAAAAACTACATACTGCCTGTCCACTCTGCTTAGGTACAGTTCGTTTCTTTTTTCCACGCCCTATGGGCGTGCGATGCTTATTAAGTGCATCTACTATTTATAATCGAAATCACAGCATTATAAACAGGGCTGATGTTTAACAAAGTGCACTTTAAATTACCGTAAAATCCCCGGTTATAGGCTCTGGGCTTATATATAATTTCGTAATGGGTTTTGGTTGGGTTTACGTGCGAGAATAAGGCTTATCTCAGAAAGTGGTATTTGGCCGGAAGGGGAGCGTCTTGTATTGAAATAAAAATTAAAGACTCGAACCAAGCTGACTAAGACGCTTACTTTATGTTGTAAGAAGAAAAAGGATGAGAAATTTAACTCTAACTGTGACTGGAACACAACAAAAGAAAGTATATATACGGGTACTTGCGAATGATGTACCTATTACCCGAGGGAAGCTTATTAGCCGGCCGGGGGAGTCCGAAATAAAATTTCGGGCAAATACATGCGCTTATCACCGGAGGCGTATTTCCTCGGTTTTACTAGCCTGTGCAGCAAGCGTTTCCAGTCGAGTTATTGCGCGAAAGTTAGAGCGGAAGCAAAAAAAAAAGGCTTTCCCCTCCCCCTCCCCCGTCATTCAATTTTTTTTTGCTCTGGTCCCGGCTTTCTAGACGAACCTCGCGAGGAAACGCTTGCTACGCAGGCTACGGTTTTACGGGACGAATGAGGTAAGCCATGAAGGTTTTTTTTCGATAAAGTAACGTCCTTTTTTGACAATACTTTGCAAGCATTAGCCAGACATGGAAACCACTTTTCATCATGATTAAAAACATAATTTTATACCGTGTTATTTGTTGCAGTGAATCAAACCGTGCCAATACATCTAGAGTATCAGGAATTGGAAATGTTGCGCTCCATGAAGTTACAAGATCTCAACTCTCATATTCTGTGTGTTTTATGTGGTGGATATTTAGTGGATGCTACCACAATTGTGGAGTGCCTTCATTCCTGTAAGTATTTCATCCTAGCAATTTTTGTAGTTAGTGTAGTAGTTAGAGCCAGTCAAATGGATGTCCTTGATACAGTCATTATTGCTAACTGTTTTTGTTTCTTTATATCATAGTTTGTCGCAGTTGTATCGTGAAATATCTTCACAACTCATTTCACTGCCCCGTTTGTGATGTTGAAGTCCATAAAACGAAGCCTTTGCTGCACATTCGGTAATTGGAAGTTTTGAAATGTTTATAAGTGAAGACTGATTATTGCGCTGCCTGTGAGGGCAACGAAGAAATACCTTCCATCTATGCGAACAAAGACTAAATGGCGGACGGAACTCTCAGAAAGCTTTGCATGTCCCACTCCCCCGTCAATGGGGCCTACTTTTGCGGGGAGGGGACAAGTAATTCTTTCAGGTCGTCTGGCGAACAGACTTGGAAGTCGATTTGGAACGAACACAGAATTATTGCGTGGAGTTAATTGGCCCTATGTCTACGCCGCAGTGTTCGATGAGTTTAGCCTGCGTGAGGGCTACAGAAACAATGCCCTCCCAAGGTGATTGTCTTAATAAGCATCGAATGACTAGAGGTGAATAAGAAGTTACCACACCTTTTAACGGGTTTGTTAGCTCAATCGTGTGCCATTGAAGATCTGGATTTGGCTCATATTTAGCTATATTTAGCGAAAGGCAACGCGATAAAGGCTTATTTATACGTTGCATGATTAATTGTCTTTTCTTTTTTTCCATTTTTTAAACTCTTAGACCAGACCGAACTTTGCAAGAAATTGTGTACAAACTTGTGCCAGGCCTCTACCAAGGTAAAGTCTTAAACTGGAAATACATGTCTCGCAAATCCCCAAGATAAGTCTTAACGGACGGGTGGGGTTATGAACTAGTTTTAGCTTCGCTTCGTTAGAAATACTGTAAGGACCTTGTTGGACACACAGCAGCGAAATGAAAATGTTGTCGTGTTCTAGTGTAGATTAGGATCAGCAGAATCTGAACAAAAAAATAGAAAGAGAAGAAATGCAAGGCTGATCCGGGACTTTTATACTTTTGTTGTCCAAGACTTCAATTAGACAAAATTAATATTTGTTGGCCGTTAAAAAAAAATAAAAAAAATAAAAAAATAATAATAATAATAGCCTGCATTCGAGGCTCATGATAGACAATCTCAACGCAATCAAAAAGTTGGCAAAGAACGTTTGGGAATGTCTTAAAAGGTTTGTAAGTTCATTTTTGGTCACATGCTACAAAAGCGTGGTCGGCTCTTATAGGCTGGATGCCTTGAAAACGTTCTAACATACCTTGCAGCAATCGAGTTTAGACCCATACCACGGCAATAATCATTTAGGAAGAACTAAGACTCATGCTACCGAGTCCCTGGCTTAATAGGGACCTTAAGCAACGAGAACGTTGACGTCCCGGATGTCAAAATTTGAAACCGGAAGTTGATATTTTCTCTCTTTCTGTGCTCTGACTGAACAAATTTGTACAGCGGGAGTTAAAACAAAGGCGTTCAGATCCGTTTTGTGAGACAACAGTGTTCCATCAAGCAAGACATCGAACTTCCGCGTGCTATTCATGACGTCCGGGACGTCAGCGTTCTCGCTGCTTAAGCTTACATATAGGTGTTGGGAGAAGAACTTTTCGCTCGGGAAACACAGAGAGGCGTCTTAAATAATCATGGAGGAATTCACTTTTTCTTAAAATACGTAGGTGAAGTGAAGCTTCGAGAGAACTTCGAAGAAAAACAAAGGCAAGAAAATATCTCAGAAGGTAAGGTGAAAGAAGTCCATTTTGTGAGAGCGTGCCAATATTATGCTAAGGATCAATTAATGTGTAATCGCTTGGAAATGTGACTTAAATATATGTAACTCAGTTAACAACAGTGGCTGGCTATTCTATACTGAAATTCAAAAGCTAAGCTGTTTGTCTAAGCAAACTAAAAGCAATTTTCAGATTTGATTAACCCCCAATATCTTGAGTCACTTGTGCTTGATAAAGATTACGCTCTTCGAGTGTGTAATCGAATGATAGGAGGCTGCTCTACCATCGTTGCATTACCTTAATTTCGTTGTACAATCAACCGTAATTATGTTCGAGTAAGAAAAGGAATCGAAAGCGTTCATGTTATGTGAGGGCTATTTTTCCAAACTGGTTGTCATTAGCCAGATACCTAACACCTTAGCTGGAGCTAAAAACGACCTGTATGTCATGCAACCCACTCCGTCACCTTAGTGGTCCCCACAGGAGCGGGATTATAGCCCCTTATTTTTGTTAACTGTCCTTAATTCTCAAAATAATCGTTTAAATTGTTGCAAGTGGGAAAATCGGCTTACCTTGTTCTTTTACTTATTTACTAGTTACACAGTACCCACCCTATGATCATCTGAAATATTTTATATTTTCAGAGGAAATTTCTACCGAGCATGAAACGAAGAACAAACAGCATATTGAAATGAAAGATCCAGTTTGTATAACACTGGAATATTACAGGTATGGCAATAGAATTTCTGTAGGAGGCATTACAACGCCAAAGTTTGACCTCCTTTATATGTGACTTAGTTTGACCATAGTTTATAATCATTCTTTTTACTCAATAGACGAAAGAGGAACTGGATGGAAAAGCAGGTAAGGAAAACAATTAATGTTTGTCATTCTTACCCTCATTCTCATCATCATCGTCATCATCATCATCATTACTATTATTATTATTATTATTATTATTATTATTATTATTATTATTATTATTATGATCATCATTATTCCTTGTCTTGATTTTGGAAGCTCTTTTACGAACTTCGAAAAATACCATTTTCTCTTTCCTTTTTTCAGATATTTCCCACTCGTTATCTTCGATGTCCTTCGGCAGTGACCGTTACTGTGCTCAAGAAATTCCTGATTATGAAGTTCGCTATTCCTAGCACACACCAGGTAATCCGCCAATCTGGTGCTTTATTCAAGTCGTAGATTAATGGAAAAAAAAAATTTACACAGACCGTACTGGAAATGTTAATAAATTTTAATTGGGTCTTTTGATTTCCTTAGGTGGAAATCATCCGCTGCGATGAAATACTGCACGGTCATCTTACTATGACAGAAGTTTCTCGGATATATGGACTCTATGCTAAGGTGAAAATGCATATATATAACACAAGCTTGCATTTATCGATGTTGTGGCCACCATGTTGTTTTTTAAATAAGCAATCTGTAGCTGCTGGTCATTTTGTTTTACTCTAAGAAAATGCAACCATAAACAGTTTTCCAAAAGAGTGATCGGACCTTCTCAAACTTTTCACATTTTGTCGGCCGTCCCAGAACCCATCGAAATTCTTCTCTCCAAAACTTGAGTCACCTTATCGAGTATTTTTAGAGCTGTCACAGTTTTATATTTTTGACATTTTTCAATCGTCTAGATCGCAAAACAACCTTTTTCTTTCTCGAAAACTTAGTACAGGGTGTAAGTCAAGCTTTCCGTAAAACGTGTAAGCGTATTGAGTTCCTTAATGAATTAGAAGGAAACCAAAGGATACAGAAACTTTTAAGTCCCCTAGCTTATTTATATTTTGTTCACAGTCTTTTCTGGATCTTGAATACGCCATCCTTGAAGTCGGAGTAGACAAGACTACAACTGTTGAGAACAAAAACATTTACAAATTTTCGCACGGAAAGATCCATCCCAGAAAAAAGAAAAAACGAAAAAGGGAAGCGAACTGTGCCGAAACAAAGATACAGCAATCAACTACTGCGGAATCTTTTCAACCACCATGTAAAATTGCAAGTTTAGCGGAATGTAGCAACAGTGCCGAGCCCATGTTACAAAGTGACATTTTACCAACATTTCCAGACACTCCACCAAGTTTTGACCTTATACCAGATGCAAAACCGATTGAATACCGTGCGTGATGTCGAACGATGAGTAGAGCCGTGACTTGTACAAACCGATCGCCGAATGCTGGTTGACTCTGAAAGGGTCTATAAGTTTGGTTCAGACGAAAAGATGGCTCTGGCTCCGGGTGTAGAATTCAAAGGGAAGAATCAAACATTCAGAGAAACTTGAAACATTTTTGGTCCCAGCCTTTTTGTAGCCAACGGGCAAGCCTTTCCAGGAGAGCCTGTGAGAGAGTTGGAATGAGAGAGAGAAAGACAAGTGGGGGCGGGGTGGGGGTGGGGTACGGGTTAGAGAACAAAAGGGCAAAAAGAAAACACTCTCCCCTACTCCTCTTTCCATTTTTTTCTCGCCATAACTTTCGCGTAATAACTCGATAGGAAACGTTTGCTTTATTGTATTTCTTTCCTGAAACAGAATTAGCGTTGCCTTGTTATCGGAGGCTGGAAAAGACTACTTCTGTTGGCATAGCTTGCCTAAAAGCTGGTTAAAATCCAAAACTGTCAAACCTTTTTTTTCCCTTTTAAATTTCAACAACTCTTGCCATTTACTGAGTTAAACAGGGAACGTAACCTTTAAAAAGTAATGTTAATATTTAACTTTTTTATCCGCGGAAAATCTTTATTATCTTCGGATATGCCTAACGGCCGGGTGCTTCTTCTAAGAGAAAATAAATATAAATAACTTATATTGCTAGATATGCTTCAGCTAGCAGAGAAATGTATATAAGATAAGAAAAGGAAACTTTATAAGAAAATAAATTGCGAAAATTTGTAATGAAATGGAGTCTAATATTGATGTGCACTTAAATGTGTGAAAAATGAGGTTCTCCTGGCCAAAAGGTTTTGAGGCACCACCCCTTTTTCACGTGTTTTTGTATGGAATTTGTGGCTAACCTACCACCATTTCCTTAACGTGTGCAAGATATGCAAAAGGTGTTTGTAACACCCAACACTGTCCAGGGGGAGGGGGGGTCAACTTGAATTACATTTTCCTCACCTGAAACACAAAGTGTCCCAAACGTTTTGACCAGGATTGTAGAATCTCGTAAAATGTGCGTAGTTTCCAAACTTTTTAATTTAAAAATTGAATTTTCCGACTTAAAATCTAAGATGGAGGTCAAAATGGCGGTGATTGTGATTACCATCGATCTAGTCCTCTCTTCGGGGTTTACCTCGGTGTACGAGCCGGTGAACTTTTCTATGTTCTGTTGCTTTTGTTTTCCTATAGATTCTATTGTGTTGACGTCTTTGTTTTTTTTACATTACCCTTAAGTTTAACAGGCTCTTACACCAAGGATGAGCTCTCTTCGTTTAAAGATGTTTGGTTCGTTTATTTTAATTTCGTGTCAGCGACTATTAAAACCACTTTCAAGAAAACATCCTGTACTACGCTTACATATTCTCCGAATAGGCGACTCGAACTAACATGGAATCAAACGCAATTCAGACAGAAAAGGACTAAAAATAAGTTATTTTTTACACAGCTTGTAACCGTAAGAAGTTCGAAGCATTTGACGACAATAGCAATCAAGTATAGCCTGCGTCGCAGACAGTCGAAATCCCTGGTAGGTCTCTATCTGGGTCTCGAGTGACAAGTCCGGCTACAACGCAGGCTAATCAAATACAGATATTATAGCGCTCCTTTTTGAATGAGCACCCCTTTAGTCCGATCTCATAGTAATTAACGTTAACATTCAATTAGTGGTCAGTATTGCGTTGCATAATTATTTTTTGTCTCTGTTTTGTTCAAAGCATTTTCCTCACTTCTTAATTCAGTTTTTTTTCTCACTTTTATACAATTTCAGTAAATATATGCAATCATCGGCTCCTGATGCAATATAATCAGTTGTAAATTGCAACGCCTTTTTTTCAAAACCAAGCCACGCCTTTTGCTTCAAAGGGTTTGCTTTCACTTGTTACACAATCAAGTGGCAAATAAGAATTTTTTTGCAGACTCAGCATATCTCATCTATTCAGTAGAATTTGAAGACAGCGTAATTAAAACGCTTTTTTCTATTGCTAATAAGCTCGCTCATCATTTTAACCCATTTATATCCCCAGTGTATTACGTAAAACTTGGCATGTTTTCCCGAAAAATGCGTTCCTCATTATTTTCATGTCATTCTTTTCGATCATCAATTGAAAAGAAAATTTTATTGATGTCTTATAATTAACAAGCTATTGTTTTTCGTTCTGAGTATGATATATAAACCGCGTGGAACAGAGGATGATTTTATTCGTACCTTAGTTGTCACTGAAAAAGGTTGACATGACAGTTGGTCACATAATGAAGTTAGCGCTGTTCTTGTTAGCCGTTCTTCCATCGATAGAGGCAAATTGGGGTCAGTGCAGAGAAGCAAATTGGAAAGGAAAGTTTAACAAAAAGAGCTGGGTGAGATGTGATCACTCTACGGAATACATGACCGGGCTCTACAGAACGGACGGAAACAACGCTGATATTTCTTTGATCGAGAAAGCCATGTGCTGCCAAGCTCCTTCGCCGAATCAACATCAGCAGTCATTTTGTAAGAAAGCAGATTGGTGGAAAACATTGGACAGGTCAGTAACGAGCCGATTATTGGGTGCTGCAAGGGAGACACGACGAGGGTTCAATTATACTCAGTCTGATTTATAGTAATATAAAAGAGTAAATTAAAGAGCGGACACACCCGAAAACCTGCACAATTTAAATTATCTTATGAGTGCCTGCTCACAACAAAATACAGAACCAGCTTTTTTATATAATGTTAGTTAGTTTAATAAAAATAATAGGTTAATTTGCTAAAGTTCGTGCAGCAGAAAGTAGGTGAAGTGTTTTACGCAACAGAGGCGTTATGAAATTGTCTAACGAGCAGTCCACGAAATCAGCGTCTGTTTTTTTTACAGACATTTCTTGTATTCTACCAAATGAGTTTGTTTTTGGAGATCAGTTTCTTTTAGTAAATTAAAATGCCCTATGAGCAGTGAACTCGCTGATTTCGGAAAATATATTTCTTTGGCCTATTTTTATGGCAGGAACGCCAGCGAGCCGAAAAAAATTAATCTTTGACATTTTATTGTTTAGCAACAAACGTTGGGCCAATTGTCCGGATGGATACTTCATGCGGGGGCTATACCGAGGCGATGGCCAACGGCTTCACCACATCGAGGAGGGCAGCTGCTGTAGACCCAACAACTTACCTAACCGATATCTTGACTGTTACGAGAAAGATGTCGAAAAAACATTCGACAAGAAAGGCTGGGGAAAATGCTCCAACGGTTATTACATGGCAGGTTTCTATAAAGGAACTTGTGACAAGGTCTACTGCATCGAAAAATTCAGATGTTGTAGTATGAGTGACGATGGCTGCACAATGGCAGACTGGTGGTCGGCCTTTGATAACAAAGGATCAGTCGAGTGTTCCTCTTCAACACAATACATCACTGGACTGTGGAGAAACAAGCAAGCAAATGACGACAAGATATATTTGCTAGAGGAAGCAAAATGCTGTCCAGCTCCTGCACCAAACAAGCATACGCCATCAACTTGTCAAAAAGCTAACTGGTGGAAAATTCTGGATGGGTAAGGGTTTCGTACTCCAAAGCTGAATGCAATGTAATAGAATATATAGCAGAATTAGTTTTAAACTTTTCAGTTGTTTCACATCACAGTCAACAGCAACCAACGCCGAGTTTAATTTATGCTTCACGGAACCGTTTTCATTGCCTTTCATTTGGCTGAAACTTCCAGCCAATATCCCCCAATTCCAGGGGTAAGTCCTGATTAAAAATTGAATTCTCTTTACGATTGGCCGCCAAGTTCTGGCCTGGTAAGCGCCCTTAGATAGAAGTTTCTTAACCCGTTCTAGGATTTAGTGCAGCTATTTGATTGTCATAAAAGACTGAAAAATGTAATAATTTAAAGACTTGCCAACTGCTGCAAAAACTTTTTAACCAAGTCATTTAAAACTTTAACCCATATTCTTGCTATTTAAAAGAATGTCTGGGCGATTTGACCAACAGGTTACTTTATTAAGGGATTTTTGACTCCTGTATTCTTAGGTCAATAGCATTTTTTTTATCTTTTTTTTTTAACAACGAATAACCCGTATTTTTGCTATTATAGAAATAATGTCTGGGCGGTTTGCCCAACTGGTTACTTTATCAGAGGCTTTTACCGCAACGACAACGCTTGGCTACATAACATCGAGGAAGCGACGTGCTGCAAGCCCAACTCTTTTCCAAACAGATATGAAGACTGTTACGATGAAAATATCGGCTCTTCTTTTGACAATATTGGACTCAGCGAATGTTCAAAGAATGACTACTATGTTGTTGGAATTTACAAAGGCGGATGCGACGAGCTGCATTGTATTAAGACACTAAAGTGTTGCAAAATGGTGGCGGGTGAGTAAGCAAAAGCATCACTCACGCAGCAGTCGTAGACAATGTAGAAATCGTTTCGTTTAGATTATGAAAAAGGACCTGCTTTGCCATATTTGGAGAGGAAACTTTGCATAAGTTCTCTCGCAGCTTGCCTTCGTTGGTAACCAGATTCCTTAATAAATAATAGGTTACGTTGAAAAGGCAGTTATGGTGACTGTATTATATTCCACATGATAAATTTATAAAATAATAGATCAAGCAATTCATTTGTTGATGTTCTTAAATGATCTTTAATGCACGGTTTAGTCGTAACTGATAGTTTGATCGCTATTGGCAAGTTTCTCAAATTCCAGTCCTCCTTAACTTAACCTTCCACTGATCTATTGTGTAATATGTGGCTATTAATCTATAGATATCAACGAGTGCACTACCAAGAACCCATGTCACAATGGAGCTATCTGTGTGAATCTTCATGGAAGTTACCGCTGTGATTGCAAATCAGGATATACCGGCAATAACTGCCAAAAAGGTTTGAAAAATACTTGAACAATTTGAAAGAAACTTAGAAGGGAGATAAATAATGTTGTGGTGGTTTGATATAATCTTACCTTGATACAAAAAGTTATATTGGATATTGGAAAAAGTTCGTCGCTAGTCTTTACTTCCTTCTCGTGGACGATAAGAATGATACTCAACTTTAAACTCCGGTGTACAATTTCTGTTTCCAGATATCAATGAGTGCCTAAGGAGTCCATGCAAGAACGGAGCTGAATGTGTCAACGTTCGAGGAAGTTATCGCTGCGATTGCAAATCTGGTTATGAAGGCAGAAACTGTGAAAAAGGTCAGGAAAAAACTTTACTATTCACCTGATCCTTCCTAAGAGTAACTACTACACTCTCAGCTGATTTCTACTCATTTCAAAGTGCACTTATTCTGTTATCCCACTCGTGACCATGTTGAAGACGCTGATGACACCGATTGAAAAATATAGCACAACATTATGACATCTTTTCGTTAGATACAACCGGAGAGTTTATGATATTTTTCATTGCATAGGGGAGAGGGCAATATTTAACATCTGAAGCGTAAAAACTGTGTTCAACTCGGAATAAGAAACTGCGCGGGACTACGTTTCCTTGTTTTGTACTTGGTACTAATATTCCGTAGTATCGTTAAATACTTCTACAGTTATTGCGTTGGCTTTGTTTCGTTTAAATTGCGCTTTATAAAAGAACTGATTACTTTTCAGATATAAACGAGTGTAATAACAATCCTTGCAAGAACAGAGCTACCTGTGAAAATCTTCAGGGAAGTTACCGCTGCAAATGTAAACCAGGATTTACCAACAAGAACTGTCAAACAGGTAATTGCTTTTCTACTTCATAAACAAACAATGGTGAGCTAACAGGCTGCCCTCGCGATATTTTACCAAAAAACTTACGACAAGGTTATTTGCTAGTATGGACTGAATTTAAAAAAGCCTCAAAAATTCCGGCCTTGAACTGTCAGAGGTATAGTATAACATAAAGAGAGCATGCACTGGGAACAGCCCTTGTGTATTGATCGAGCTCTACTTGTGCACATGAACAAAGGGCAGAGTTTGATGTCTCGCGCTGCGTGTTTACGCGCCTAGACCTGCCTGAGCGCCTCCACTAAAGTCTGTTGTGCAGTTTATCTAGAAGCGTTATATGATTATTATGGGATAAAGCGCTCCCTGGATCCAATAACATTCAAAATGGCCGCCATCTTGGAGTTGACAGAAAGTTCAGATTTTGTTCAATTGGAGAGTTAACTAGTTTTTTTTTTGTGCTTGAGGTCGTAAATATGCTTATTCAAAAGGTTATTAAACAAACTAAGTGTTTTATGCTGAGAATGACTTTATTCTTGCCGTCATAGATATAAATGAATGCAAAAGAAAACCCTGTCAAAACGGGGCCACGTGTGTGAATACATTTGGGAGTTACCGCTGTCGGTGTGTATCTGGGTACAATGGCCAACACTGCCAAGCGGGTATTGTGGCTGCATTTATTTTCTTCATATAAGCGCATCCTTTCAAGGTAAAGATGTTGTGCGCGCTCCTCCCGAAAGGAACTTGTTTAGACTTCAGGTAAATGAAAGGGTAGGAACAGCTCAGTATCATTTCTAATTTTTAAAAGAGTATATAAAAGTATTTCAAAGATACCCATCTTGTGTCTGCCAAAATACTTAGACAACCTTCTGTTTAGGGACAGTTACAGCAGTTAAAGGGGATGTAGTGTTTTTGTTAAAAAAAAAAAAAAATACTATCCTTTCCTAAATTTAGAAATTGTGCCTTTCCTTTCCTTTGCGAAGGGGTATCATTCTTTCGAAAATGGTAAATTAATGGGTAAGAGTTGGTCCTCGGAGTGGAGCCTATAACTCGTTGAGTGTCCTAAACATTTCTCCGTGAAAGGATTCTATAAGAAAATTAAAAAATACGCCGGAATACCACCTTTAAAATTAATGTTGAAGATTTACGCTAAATGAACAAAGCAATACAAGACTAAAGAAACTAATGAAGATGCAGACTAAAAGACTGTATAAAGTGATGACAATATCAATGTTTTTTGTCGGTTTTTTTATAGACATCGACGAATGTAAGACTAAGCCATGCATAAACGGAGGAAAATGCGAAAATCTTCCCGGAAGCTATCGCTGTAATTGCCGATCCGGATTTATGGGATATCATTGTCAAACAGGTAATGGTATTGATTTTTTTGTGTGTGTTTAACAATAAACCCTTTTCATAATTAAAAATGTTCTTTACAACATTTTTGTATTTCATTCTTTAATAATAAGCTTGTTCCATGGCCAGTAACATTTTGTATACAGACTCTCAGTTCTGTTATCCCAATAAGAAATTAGCAATTTACATATTTTTATCCTTTTTTTTAGTATCTTGTTATAGCAAAACCATTCCTCTCCACCCCAGACTGACCCTGTTAGCTTGAAATTCGGTGAAATATATTTCTTCCTCTAAATTTTCAGATATCGACGAGTGTTACAGTGCTTACAATCCTTGCAGAAACGGAGGAACCTGCGTGAACTCTGTCGGAGGCTATAGCTGTCATTGTAAAGCTAGGTATTCTGGAATCAATTGCGAAATTGGTGAGAAACGTTACTCTTTAATTTAAGTTTGAACAAACCACACATCCAAGAACACGCCAGTTTACAAGAAACGTTAGAAAAAAATGTTAAAAAGGTCCTTTCTTCTAACGCTCATCGTCATCGTTATAATCACAATCATGATCCGGTCGTTATAATCATCATCTAGTCAGTAATCTTCGTTGACTATTAAATATTTTTATCCTCAATAGATAGACAGTAAATTGTAAGTACAAGCTGTCCCGCATCCACTTTCTAACTATCGTTTGCGAATTATGTCTCTTTTTGTAAGCCTACTCTCCATACATCACACTGAAGGAAGTTGCTCTGCTCTTTTTGTTAGAACCTTGTTTCATTTTCAGCCCATTAAAAAAAATTAGTAATAATTAATGTTCTGTTTGAACAAAATTGTGTTTATAGATTATAAAAACGTTGGCTGCTATAAAGATACTTCAAGCCGGGCAATTCCCACTCTCGAAGACAGAGATCCCATTTTGGATGGTCAGTACTCAAGCCGTAAAAACCCGATAGCTAAGTGCGCTTTAGCAGCTCGCAAGAAAGGTTACAGGATGTTTGCAATTCAAGATGGTGGATGGTGTGCATCTAGTGCGACTGCTGGGAAAACGTTTAACAAATATGGCAAGAGTGATGCGTGCCGACAAGGAGAAGGTGGTGCTTGGGCAAATGATGTGTACATTCTCCAAGGTCAGTGAACGATACATTAGGGTCCTTATGGACCTTTAACTTTCAAAAGTAGCCAGAGTCAAAATTCAACAAAACTTCCCATTTTTATTTCGCTAAATATTGAAAAAACAAATAGCACTGCGCCATATACGAAAGAACTGACAGAAAGTTTCCATTTGAATATAACACACAACAGGATTTAATTCAAAAGGTCAGACACCAAATATTAATGGAATAGGATAATGCACAAGTATTGCTCTTCAGGTTTCAATGTCCTTGTAAAACTGAGTCATACGCTCATCAGAACCAGGCAAATACATGAATCGCTGTCAGTTTTAATTAGCCTATCAGTATGTCGTTCGATCAATATTAATCGAATACGGGTTCTTCTAGTCTATAGGAATCACAATATTCCGAGGCAAAAAGAGCCTTAAGAATAGCTACAAAATTTGCTTTTGCAAAATTTGTTTAAATTTTATGATTTTTAAAACTTTGATTAGGGAAATAGTTTAATTTAGTTGGTGCAGACGTGTTGACTTTCTTTCCAGTACTAAAGTTGAAGCAAGCATTTTTTTTTTTACATTGTGTACTCTCTTTACTCACAGGTTTACCATAGCCTTCATTCTGCAAGATGAAGTTAGCCACTTAGAGGAACAAATTCAACATAAGCTCAGCTGTACATTCAGGACAAACACTCATTGTAGAAAAATGAACTGCATGTAAAGAAATTCAATTAAAATGCATTTAACTAAAGAAACTATTATTTTTTTGTGAATTTTTCTATTTTTCTTCTTTATTTTCGTGTATAAACAGTGCCCCAGTTAAAATAGCATCGCTTCAGAGCAAATAACCTCTCCTCCCCCCTAATATGATAAATTTGTCAAGCCGAAAATTAAACGATTATGCTCAGACTGTTCGGCGTGGTTTCTACAGCAACACCTAGGACAAAAGGCTTTTGTTTTGAGGAATTTGATCCGGTACAATACACCATTTCTTGATTCGTTGACATGTACTGGAAAAGGAAAAAATCACCGCCATGGAATTAACTTACACAGTTTAATATAATGCTCCCGGCAACCTATAACCTTTATGCTGAGGCAAATTGGAACTTAACCGGACCACTATGGATGAAAATGCTCTTAGCCCTTTAAGTCCTCAGATTGATCAAGATTAATTTTCTTCTGACTACATTTTTAAAAGTGGTAGTAAGAGTTACGAAATTAACTATCAATAGCTGTCATTTCTCCTTTCAATAAAGTACCAGATAGTCTGGTGAATGACCAGCTTGTGTCCTACCTGGAGAAAGAATGTCTACGTTTTACTTTCGACTCGATTTTTAGAAAGGGATATTTCACTGCGTATGCCATTCTAGAAACCCCTGGAGAATTTAAAATCAGCAATTAATAATAAAAAATAGCATGTCTTAGATTTTTCAAAGGCCTTCAATACAATCAACCACCATACTCAAATATATAGATTTAGCCATGGCGAAAAGCGAAGCTCCCGTTTATGCATTTTAAATTTACTTAAGATAATGAACTTTAAACCATTGAAAAGAAATCCGCAAATCTATCCTTAACTTTAGGGAGAACCTTACGACTGAGAAGGTGAACACGAGCCTGCTCGCGCGCGTATGGAGCTCCGCTACTACGAAAACTAAGTAAATATGGCCGGGATTTGAAGACTCCTCCATGCATAGTTTTCAAGCTATTCGACTAATCGTAAGCAATATGTCAAAGTTGGTGATACAGAATCTAGCCAGAATATAACATGTGTTGCTGTGCCTCAAGGCTGTAAAACAGGACCACTGTTGTTTATCTGCTGTACATTATTTACTTGCCCAAGGCTTTAAACAAATTAACCTATTCATCTTCGCAGATGATACAAATATTTTTTAATTTTTTAAAGAAGCAGATAACTTGAAAAAAATTACTAATAAAGAACTTGGCAAGGTCCTAAAAATCTGTGCAGCTCAAAATGTTGTCATTGACCTTAAGAAGACCAATAAATTAAAAGATAACAGCCTCACCCAAGAAACAAAATATAAGCGTAGGAGAACAATTTGTAAGATAGAAAAAAAAAATCGCAGATCAAGTATCTGGGCGTTTTTATTCGACGAAACTCCAACACATTAAAAACAAACTGACAAAAATGTTGAAATTTTATTCAAGCGCAAATTATACGTGTATACCATGAATGCACTCAAACCGGAACTGTAATGCGCTCTTTTATATCCCTATCTATGAGCTAAGCCGGGGCTTTGCATGGCAAACAAAGTTACATATTAAAATCAAAATAAGTCAAAATTACTGCCTTCGCTCTATACTTTGCAAACATTGTAGGGGCAACATCTTCACGAAAACGAGACTAAATGAGACGAAAACGAGTCCAAAGGAGTCCAGCTTTTTGCGGCTGAGTTACCCCTGCTAAAATTAATAGGGACGGCTAATCGGCAGTCACCCGTGATAGCTCAAAGATTTCAGCCTCTGTGCCACAGGAACACCAGATTAGGAAGCGTTCTGACGAACGCCATTTAAAAAAAGCCTCCTGCTCTCCTAATATTATTGTTTTTCGCATGTACGTTTGAGTAAAAGTGAAAGAATAAATGACTGGCTTGAAGTTTGAACTTTCAAACACACATTCTACAAATAAGTCTTGTACCATCTAGGAAAATCATTTTAAAAACAAAACTAAACTACTGACTGGCTGTTTCCGTTAGTAATTGTGGAGTATGCTCCGCGACTTGCTGGTTCTGTTGAAATGTCCTGAATTGTGTTGGGTGATTTGCATCGAAGTATCCTCTGGAACTCCCTTTTGAACATAGGATTTACCCCTGCATAAATGAAAGGGTTAACGGTGTTCGACAACGCCAAGCAAAAAGAACAAAGCAATTCCAGATTTCGTGGCACTTTCTCCACTATACTTAGCCGAGTTAAAATAGAAATGGTCCACAGAGGGGTAAAACATAGTACAAAAGCGAATATTATTATAAACAACGACTTGTTGATTCGAATCTCACGCGAACTAATTCTTGTAGTTGGTGGGTGTGTTTGATGAACATGGGCGATGCCCCTTTTGTGTTCTCCAATCTTTTTTATTACCTTTCCGTAGCTGATCAGGGTGATAGTCAGCGGTACAGTAAAAAACAAACCAACCATAATCGCAAGACGAATCACTCTGCCTAACCGGTTCAAATGTGAATTGAGACAGAGTACATAACCTGGACTGAACTGGACTTCTTGCGGGCCGATCAGGCGACTAATAACCACATACACGCTCATAAGCAGCCACACAGTCACGACCAAAATGCGAGACTTCTTCTCCGAAAACAACCGTTTATACTGTTGATTTGTCTTGCATATTTTTACGTATCTGTTCAACGCTGTCAAGCCTATAATTACAGGTGAAATGTACGTCACATATGTAACTATGAACGCATTTATCTTGCACAGTGCTTCCCCAAACGGCCATCGTCCAGAGATTAGAACTCCTGTTGACATTGGTAAGGCCAAACTAGCAGAAAGCAAATCTACGGCAGCTAAGGCTGCGATGTAAATGTTGGTTGTTGTGCGGAGCCTTGTATTCCTGTACACCGCTATACAGGTTAAAAGATTTCCTAGTAATGACAATATGTTAAGCAGTAGCATCAATCCAGCCTCCACAGAGATCAAAAGCAAACTTCGAGAGCTTAGCTCCTTTGCCATCTCCTCTTCACCAATAATGTTGACCATGATGGTGCAGTTGTTGTAGTGTGCGTCTGATGTCCTTAATAAGACATCAATAATTCGCAAACACGTGCTTTCGAGTAATGTGGTCCACGTGTGACTACACCCTAAGGCACAGCGAATATACTAGGTGCCTCAAACACGTTTATCAGGGAAGCTTTAAAAAACGTGTGTGAAAAACTCTCAAAACTGCTAAGCAGTGGTTTTGAAGTTTGCATATGCTAGCTTTCTCATATATGTCAATTTGTTAACACGTTGGCTTTGAAACTGTACAGTAACAGGCCTTTACCGTTTTTTATAAAAGAAAAGTTGACGCGCGTGTTTCTCTCCAGGCAGGGTAACTTTGAATAGCGAGAAAAACATTGCTTTCATTGTACTCTTGCTATAACACTTGGGGGATCAGTTATAACCCACAGGCCACATTTATTGATTATTCGATTAATTCAAAATATGAAATGACTTGTAGACACCTGCCAAAATATAATTTGCAGGTTGGTCGATAATCAACCTTCTTTGTGTCGAGTCCATTTGGCGCCGATTAAAATAGACAATTTTGAACAACTTTCTGTTCCCAAGAGCAGAAATACACAGCCGTTTTTTAGCACAATCGTTTCAATTTCTCGTTTCCCTTTTACGCTTTGGTTTTGAACTCCAGATGAAACTTGACGCTTGTTTGTTTCTGATTAGGCAAACTGCAGTTAAGATTAAGAGCGTATAAATAATTTAGTAGCGTTTTTGACAGCGCGTCTTAAAAAAAGCCAAGGTTACGCCCCTATCAGGTAAAAGATATTAAGAATTTTCCTGCCTACGATATCTGTACCTAGTTACTATATTACGCTAGATAATAATCACTAGGTATAAGTTTTCATTTGAACTCGAATGTGTTAACACACTGGCAATTAATACTATTTGGGCTTTTCACAAAAATCAAGTTTTAGAATTTCAACAAAGGCAAAAACACATCTACAAGCGTATAATGGAGGGGGAAGGGGGTGTGGTTGGAGTGTAGACTCCCACGCAAGTGTTTTATTGCTGGTCTTAACCGGGTTACGGCATTGAGAACTTGAGCAGCGTAGTGATAATTTTGCAACATAGCTCTTGCTACTTTCGTAAAAACTACAGCCAGAAAATTCCTGGGCTTTTGAATGGTTGTTATAACGACAGCGACCAAAGCTCACACTCACAACAAACAGTAACGCTGCATTTTTTCGCTTTGAAAAAGGGCGACTTAAAACAGTTCTAAAGTCTCAGCTGTTTCAGTTACCAAAAAGGTGCGCACCTGACGGACGGCAACGAGAACGTCGCTTTAAAAGTGAATTTGCGTTGTTTCAGTCTTTATAGCGATTATTCCGACCCACTTACTTTGTCTAATGTAGGCGAACCCTCCTGAAGCTGAATTTCAAGGGACCATATCCAGGCTCAGAAAGAGAAATAAAATTCGTCGTTTCTTGTTTACGTCCTCCATAAAACGCTAAATAAGGCCGGGCATTTTCACGTCATAGTCCGGTGCTAAAGCATTAAAGAAATGTACTGAAAAAGTGTGAAGCAGATGTGAAGTTGTTGTTTTGCTTATTAAACCTATTGTTTTTTATTGACGTTCTCGTTGCCTTTCGCGTCGTTAGATCTTAAAGGGACAGTGTTTCGATTATGCGCACGCGCGAGCGTCCTCTGGTTTTTTCTTCAAAAGACAATAGAACTGTCATATTGACTAGACAAGATTTCCTTCCAGACCGCACCGCCGAAGGAGATTTGTTGTTTACATTCTCAAGTAATATTTTAGACTTTCGAAGAAGTCTTTCGTCTTATTTAAAATTTGGCTCGCGGCACGAAGACTCATCGCGATTTTATCGCTAGCAGGGCCTCGCGAACCGAAAATCTCGTTCCGCTCGCTTTAAAAACAGCTTTTTTAATGTGAAACTCGTGTCAGAGGTCAATTGTTCCAACTCCAGTAATATTTGCCTGATTGGCTCGCGTTCTAGCCTCAAACGTTTGAAAGATATAAATAAAAATGCAATCTCAACGCTATGAATAATCGCAACTGTTAGTCAAAAATTATATTACGATTTCATTGCACTAGTTTTTCTAAACATGTAGCGCCTGTTTGTTTAATTTTGTCGGCCATAGGGAGTTAAAGTTTACTAAAGCGTCGTTGCAAAACATTCTACTTCAAGAAGCTTAAGACCCTGTTTACATGGAGTGGGGGACCCCGGTCTAGTGGGGTAGGTTTCTTTTGTTTTGTGTCCCCCAGAGCGTGAAAACAAAAGAAACCAACCCCACTAGACCGGGGTCCCTCACTCCATGTAAACAGGCCCTAATTCCACCGTACAAGATCTCCTCAGTCACATCAATGTCTCAATGGTTTCTTTCTTACAGTCTTTATTGTTGCTGTTTCATTTCTGCGCATTCCTTTCACAATTATCTGAGCTTGTATGGAAGCTGGCAGAAGAAAAAAGCCTTCAATCGGCATCAAAGCGCTTCCCATCTTTTGGTCCTCCGACCAACGGCAATAAAAGATTTAAACGCCAAAAAATCCCGAATTCGCCCACATCGAAACATAACGGGAACAATATATCATTGATCTGTAATCCTGAGAAGTTTTAGTTAGTATTGAACTCGGCCAAGCGCGATGCAAACGGATTTTTCAAGGTTCTCTTACTTTCCTCGCATCTTTTGATTTCGCGACATCCTGTCCGACAATCAAATTTTGGTGCATGCGCAGTAACGGGATACTGTTCCTTTAAAGTCCCTAAAGATCAGCTCAGATGACCGCTTTATAGAGATGTTCTAAAATTTCACATGCTAAACGAAACTAAAAACAAACTAGAATGTAAAAATTGCATGGATCGGAAAAATGCATGTTTTTAATGAATATAACTACAAAAAAACATCAAGTATAAACCAGCAGTTGCCGTTAACGCGAACAACTAGGCTAAAATTCATCACCTCTCCTCTAAGAAGCTCAAGAACTGCGAAATAGTCCTAATTAAGGGAGAATGATTTGCATTGGCTTGAGGTTGATTGAGAGGAAGGAGGAAGTACAAGTTTTGGGTTGGTTGCACTGTAAGCTGTCATGTAAAATGGGACTAAACGTGTGATATATGTGTTATTGACCAAGTGTGAGGGAGGCCATAGAAGGCTCTATCGTCTAGTTTCAGTGAAACCATGATATAACGAACCTCTATATAACGAAGTCCTCGGTATAACAAACGATTTTCTTTACCCCAGTAACAATAAAGCATATGAAAAAGGACCTCCATATAACGAAACCTCTTTATCGAGGTTCCACTGTTCATGAAAATGAAAAAAAGTTAATTAACAAGTCCAATATCCAGCTAACTTGACCGAACAATCTTGGTTAATAAAGGATTTATTACTTAGCCAAAACAGACCCAAAAAGGAGAACTTTTCCTTGATCAATCCAGAGCGGGCAAGATGGGGTCCTTTGTTAGCCTGTACAAAGACGTTTTTTTTTTTTCTTTTCGTTCTTTTCGAAAACATCGGCCAGCGCGCTAGGGCGAGCGCGAGAGCGAGCGTGAAGCGCGAGAACGAGCGCGGAGAGTGATAAAGAGAAATAACTAGTCCTTTGCCCTCTCGGGTAGCCAATCAGAAAGTAGGATTCCCTTCATCTTGCCCTCTTAGCTTGTTGGTTCTCTCCTTTGCCCCGAGACGGTTTTCTCCGGTACTCCGGTTTTCTCCCCTCTTCAAAAACTAACAGTTCCAAATTCCAATTCGACCAGAAATCAGGTAGACGAAGAACCACTAAACTAATGTACTACCGCTAAATCGTTATTCATTTATTTAATTATTTATATTTAGGTAAAAAAGTGTGGTTACTGAACGGGTCTCACCCATATACACACTGATATCTGGTCAACATGCATAGCTTTTATTCGTTCAATACAGTGACCCTCCACAGGATTTTAATGCTAAAGGTGAAAGCACGCTCACCACACGCTTTCACTTTAAAACAAAAGAATTTGTTTTAAAACGCTTTAGCACGCTTGAAATCTTGCCTCATTAGCAATTTCTTTTGTTTCAGAGGACAAAGGAGAGCTGTTCCGCTAATTAACTTCGCACCTTTCCGCTCTCATGCCGTCCCTTACTTTCTTCACTCTAATATTATGCCTATTAAAATGCTCTATTTTAAGCTTTCTTCGATGTTAATGTTTGATGTTTACAATAACACTGCCCCTTATAATATTTCACATCTCTTTATTCCAACTCAACAAATCCACTCTTACAGCACTCGCTCCTCCTCTTCTGGAAATTATTACATTAGCCACTCTAGACTAAATCAGAAAAATGATTCGTTTTCTATTATGGGAGCCAAAATTTGGAATAGTATACCTGAAAATTTACGAAATTCTTCAAAATCTCTCTTTAAGGAAAACGTTCATACAATTCTGTTGAAAATATTTGAAGTTCAGGATAGATATGCTGACCTAAACACGATAATCTCGGATTTTAAAAAATATTAGCCCCCGCTTATCTAAATAGCTGCCTCGATTTTCTTATCTCAATTTCTCTCGTGACTGACCTTTTTTATTATAAATATGGCACTTTTTCACTTCAACTATTCGTAATAAATCTTAAGCCGTCTACACACCACCTGCCTCGATTAGCCTTGCTATTTGCAGGTGGTGTGATATTTGTATATTTAATGTAAGAAATAAAGATGTTGTTGTTGTTGTTTGTTGTTGTTGTTGTTGTTGTTTGTTGTGGTTGTTGTTGTTGTTGTTGTTACACGCTTGAGACAATTAAGCGTGAACAAGTCGAACAAAAGAGCGTGTTAAAGTTTCCATACAAAGCTCCGTGCGAAAAAGCACAACACGCTTTCAGTGTGCGCAAAAGCACGAAAGTCGTGTTATGTATAAAGCTAATTAAATTTCCTCTACAAAAAGGAACCGTAAATGATTATGAACGGCACCCTTTTTGGTAACTATCGAGAAAGAAAAAGTTCTACCTCGGCGATCGCAGCGATAGTATCTGATTGAAAAAACGTTGTGGCTTGAAAAGTATAAACAGTGAAAGGTGGGACCTACTGGACTTATGGGTAGAACCATATTAGCTTTGCAAAATCAAAGTTCTTTCCAGAAATGTTTACTGACGAAGCTGTGGAAGGTTATCTTAACTTTCCTTAATTTAAAACACATTTGCAATTTTCTCAGAAACAGTGATCTTTCGGACTTAAGTCACTTTCTCGCCGATCGCAGCAATTGAAGCGATCAAATAGAAATCATCAAGCGTCAGGATCGCTAAATTGTATTTATTTTTAGCGATTGCAAGGATAGTATATCGTGCGAAGTGATCAAATGAAAACCAGCCTGCTTTTCAAGATGTACCAAAATTCCAAAACGGTTTCAATGTTGCTTGATTGATCCGGCCGGCAATAACACAAAAAGCGAAACCGGTATTTAAACAATGTGTGCAAACTGGACATGTGTTCTTCTTGAAATATTACATCGCGTATGCTTCAGTCTTATTGTCCAAATTCCTTAATCATCCTGTTGTCTTTCTTGTGGTTGCCGTCTGTTTTACAACCATCTAAACAAACCTTGTTTTGTACCTGGTACTAAATAATATTCCGTAGTATAGTTGAATACTTCTACACGTGTTGCGTTGGCTTTGTTTCGTTTAAATTGCGCTTTATAAAAGAACTGATTACTTCTCAGATATAAACGAGTGCAATAACAACCCTTGCAAGAACGGAGCTACCTGTGAAAATCTTCAGGGAAGTTATCGCTGCAAATGTAAACCAGGATTTACCAACAACAACTGTCAAACAGGTAATTGCTTTTTTACTTTATAAACAAGCAATGGTGAGGTAACAGGCTGCCCTCGCGATATTTTACCAAAAAACGTACGACAATGTCATTTGCTGGTATGGACTGAATTTAAAAAAGGCTAAAAAATTCCGGCCTTGAACTGTCAGAGGTATAGTATAACATAAAGAGAGCATGCACTAGGAACAGCCCTTGTGTATTGATCGAGCTCTACTTGTGTACATGAACAAAGGGCGGAGTTTGATGTCTCTCTCTGCGCGATTGCGCGTCAAGACCAGCCTGAGCGTCCCCACCAACTCTGAACTCTGTCGGAGGGCAGGTTATAGCTATCATTGTAAAGCTGGATATTCTGGAATCAATTGCGAAATTGGTGAGAAACGTTCCTCTTTAATCTAAGTTTGAACAAACCACGCATCAAAGAACACATCAGTTTACAAGCAACTTCTAACAGTCGACGTCATCGTGATAATCATAATCAGGGGCGTACTCAGCTTTTCCACTAGCTGTAGGCCTGCACTTTCCTAACCTTTTTAGCTCACTTCCCAAACGCATAATTTAATTATTACTAGAGGTAGAGTGATCAAACCAAAAATTTGTCGCCTCGGGCCTGCAGGTTTATCGGCTGGCTACGCCCCTGATAATCATAATTATAATCATCGTCATCATCATCATCATCATCAGTAATCTTTCATGCTGCCGCTTCGTTTATTCATGGCCCATACAACCTCAGTAGAATAGACATTGAATGCCAGTGGAAAAGCGAAAAGCAATATTCTTATCCTCAATAGATAGAAAGTAAATTGTAAGTACAAGCCGTCCCGCTTCTACTTTCTAACTATCCTTTGTTAATTATATGTCTCTTTTTATAAGCCTACTCTACATAAATCACGCTGAAGGAGGTTGCTCTGCACTTTTTGTTAGAACCTTGCTTCATAATTCAGCCCATTAAAAAATTGATAATAATTAATGTTCTGTTTGAACACAATTGTGTTTATAGATTATAAAAACGTTAGATGGTCAGTACTCAAGCCGTAAAAACCCGGTAGCTAAGTGTGCTTTAGCGGCTCGCAAGAGAGGTTACAGGATGTTTGCAATTCAAGATGGAGGATGGTGTGCATCTAGTGCGACTGCTGGGAAAACGTTTAACAAATATGGCAAGAGTGATGCGTGCCGACAACGAGAAGGTGGTGCTTGGGCAAACGATGTGTACATTCTCCAAGGTCAGTGAACGATATTTTAGGGTCCTTATGGACCTTTAACTTTCAAAAGTAGCCAGAGTCAAAATTCAACAATACTTCCCATTTTTATTTCGCTAAATGTTGAAAAGACAAATAGAACTGCACCATATACGAAAGAACTGTCAGAAAGTTTTCATTTGAATATAACACACAACAGGATTTAATTCAAAAGGTCAGACATCAAATATTAATGGAATAGGATAATGCACAAGTATTGCTCTTCAGGTTTCAATGTCCTTGTAAAAGTCATACGCTCATCAGAACCAGGCAAATACATGTATCTCTGTCAGTTTTAATTAGCCTATCAGTATTTCTTTCCATCAATAATTGAATACGGGTTGTTCTAGTCTATAGGAATCACAACATTTTGAGGTAAAAAGAACCATAAGAATAGCTATAAAATTTGCCCTGAAATACCCTGAAAATGTATTTTCTCGCGTTAAGAAATGCACGTTGCTTCAGTGCTTTGCATACGGATGTGTTGGTATTTGTCGCGTGAGTTATTTTGACTTTGTACGTGATTGTTTGTTATCAGGTATATAAGGCCGGTTCTTTACAGATTCAAGGTCACTTGATGGCATCTCTCGCTACCGTTCTGTAATATTCTTGTATTTGTTATCTTTTTTATTATATTTAATCTTTCAGAAAGGTTATTACCAGATTGTACATTATTGACATTATTGTTAGCTTCCGTCTTCGTTAGCTGTAGTTTGTAGTATGTTTATTCATGTATTTTGCCCGTGTTCTAGCTATCAATAAACGAGATGCCTATTCCTGATTCTTGTCTGCGTTTCATGGTTTCTAGAGTGAAAATGATTTGTTCTCGTTTCACTGCAGAGTGATTAGAGAACAAGGTGATTTGTTTTTTGATTAAATTTTATGATTTTTGAAAATTTGATTAGGGAAATAGTTTAATTTAGTTGGTACAGACGTGTTGACATTCTTTTCACAAGCATTTTTTTTACATTGTGTACAATGTGTATTCTCTTTACTCACAAGTTTACCATTGCCTTTACTCTGCAAGATAAAGTTAGCCACTCAGAGGAACAAATTCAACATAACCAGGACAAACAATTATTGTATAAAAATGAACTGCATGTAAAGAAATTCAATAAACGTGCATTTAATTTTACAAACTATTATTTTGTTTGTGATTTGTTTTCTTCTTTATTTTAAATAAACGATTATGCACAGACTATTCGGTGTGGTTTCCGCAGCAACATCTAGGACAAAAGGCTATTGTTTTGAGGAATTTGATCTGGTCTATAGACCATTTCTTGATTCCTTGACATGTACTGGAAAAGGAAAAAATTGCCACCATCGAATTAACTTACATACTGTTTAATATAATGATCCCAACCTTACCTTTATACTAAAGCAAATTGGAACTTAACTGGACCAAGATTGACCAACATTGATTTTCTCCTGACTACATTTTTAAAAGTGGTAGTAAGAGTTACGAAATTACCGACTAATAGCTGTCATTTCTCCTTTCACTAAAGTACCTGAAAGTCTGGCAAATGACCAACTTGCGTCCTACCTGGAGGAAGAATGCCTACTTTTTATTTTCGGCTTGATTTTACAAAGGAATATTTTACTTCTCATGCCATTCTAGAAACCCCTGGAGAATTTAAAATCAGTATTAAATAATTAAAAAACAGCATGTTTTAGATTTTTCAAAGGCTTTCGAAACAATCAACCACCATACTCTAATATACAGATTTAGCCATGCTAAAAGCGAAGCTCCCATTCATGCATTTTAAATTTACTTCAAGACAATGGACCTTAAACCATTACAAAGAAATCCACAAATCTATACTTAACTTTAGGGGAGAACCATATGACTGAAAAAGTAAACTTGTTCTACGATCAGTTGAAAGCTAAGAACTGGTCAGCGGAAAACTTCAAAAAGGCACATGACCTCTATGAGTTGGCACTTGGGCCCCGCCATAAGGTCATGTGAATGTTGTCAGTGGATACTCTGTTTTAAAGGCTGTCAATTGACAATAATATGGAAGTCTATTATCAAGTTGAACACAAGTTACAGTCTCCCACAATAGCTGGAAAGTTTGACATTTCACATTTGGTTTCCCTGTGAAGCGGACGGACGGACGTACGGTCACATGATTGCTAAAATTTCTCGGATGGATAGATAACCAAATTTTCTTAGGAATGAAATTTTTTTATGATCTTTTCTTTGGTTCAAATTTTCTTAGGGACTCGTATATCCGTAACGAGCTCTAAATCTTTTGTGCCTAAAAAATGCAGGACTTCTACCTTTCAGAAATCTTTTTTCATTAGAACCACTAGAATCTGGAACCTGCTTATTACTACACTTTGACCTAGATAATGTTACTTTTGAGAACTTTAATTAATCTGTTCTTTACAGTTATTACTGGCGGGCTATAGCAATAAACTATGACCCGGACTCTCCAAAGAGCTTCAAAACTATTCGGTTGAAGTGTAACACGTACAGCCAGGTTCGTAGACCAAGAAAATAGCTGCTGCATGTGATTTCAATTGCTACTTTTTATATTTTTTATTTTGGGTCCGCAGTAATTGGCTTTAGCTCATGCGGTGTCCCTGCCCAAATTATTTAATAATAACTTAAATAAGTTATTATTAGTGTCTACATGCTTACGTTCTTATTACTAGTATTTGCATATCTTCAGTATTTTTTTGTATTCTTCAGGGCAAAGCTAATAAAATGAATAAATAAAATGAAGAATTATGGAGATCGAGGAGGGTAGAAGACGAGGACCGAGACCAAGGCCGTCACGGCAGTCGTTATTAAATGCACGTTAATCGGCAAGTTTAGAAGATAAAGGGTCCGCAAATATTCCCCAAATAGCACATGTCGTCCTCCAGTTGTCTTCTTGCTGTTCTTTCTATGTTTTTAGCCAATAGTTCGCCTTAGGGACTGGTCAAAAAGTATGGGGGGGGGGGGCCGGAGCATTTGGAAAATGTGGTTGATAAAAAACACATGACCCACCCCCTCCCTTCGGCACAAAAATGACTGACCCACCCCTAAAGCAAGGTTGGAAATTGCATGACCCACCCCTTGTTAAAACATGGATCTTTGGTTTCCTCTAAGGCCATCCCCTTTTCTTTCTGCGTTTACCGTCGAATGCGTTTCCTGATATTGGGTCGGTCAGTCGGATTGAAAAGAAAAACCTAAAAAAAAAATCACAAGAAGTCTCGGAATAGTAGGCCCTGGTACCCCAGGACGACGTTAAAAGTTAACATTCACATATTTGGATTAACAAAATGTACAATATACTGTGAAAAATGTTCATGTTTTTGTTCCTGTTTTTCTCTATGCTGTTACTATGCTAATTTTTCAGATTAAAAGAATTATTTCAAGTGAAAAATGGTGTAACTACGTCGATTTTTTTTTTTTTGGAAATGCCAAAAATTTGGGTCGGTCGGACGACGGTAAGCGGAGAAAGAAAAAGAGGATGGCCTAACCTTGTTCTGTGCTTGACAAAATTTGTTGATACACTGCTACAACCAAAATCAAAATCACAGAAATCATACCTTTAACTGAAAAGACAAATGTGAAAAATCGAACATTTCTTGTTTCTAGGGAGGTTATGAGTCTTGACACAAATATACAGCAAAACGAGGGTATATTGAAATTGTCTGTCACAAAGCATATGAAAATTTTTACAAAGATAACCCATTCCTACACATTACTTGCGGGAAATTCTTAGATTAATCCTCAGAAAGAATTTCTTCCACTTCAATGGAAAGCACTACCCAGAAAACCATGGAACTGCAATGGGTACAAAGACAGCAGTTTTGATTCCTTTGCCAATATTTTCATGGCATATATTGAAACAACAACTCTAAGCAAAACTGCCTTTAGAACAACAGTTTGGAAATGCTACATACACGATATCTTTTCCCTATGGGACATGAGTAAACCAGACATCGAAGCCTTCATTGAACAAGCAAACTTACATCACCCAACTATTAAATTCACTGCCGAAAAATTTGACACTGAGATGCAGCGTTTTTAGACACGGTTGTATACAAAGGCACAAGATTCAAGAAAATATCTATCCTTGATGCAAAGACACATTTTAAACAAACGGAAACCTTCTTGCACACACATTTCACCCTGTGTCACCCTCCAAGTGTAAAAAAAGGATTTGTCAAAGGAGAAGCCTTGAGAATCCTACGAAAAAACTCCTCAGAAACAACCTTTGAGGAAAAATTTTAAAAAAAGGCTTGATGGACGGAGGCTACCCACAAACTTTGATAGAAGACCTACTATCAGAAATAAAATTCACAAAAACGAGTCTAAACTCCGAAAACAAAAGATACAAGGAGGAAAAAGAAATATTGCCATTTGTGACGCAATACCAACCCTCAGTGTCTACTATAAAGGAAGCTTGAATAATAAAAATGGAATCTTAGACAAAACCAACCATAACTTCAATAAATTTTTAAGGAACCACCAATCATTTCCTTACAAAAAAGGAAAATCATTAAAGGACATGCTCGGTAGAGCCAAAAAAAAAAAAGAATAACAAAGGGTTTCACGCCCGTATAGATGCATGTGCGGCCTGTCACCCGTTGCATTTTCTCGCACAACAGGTTTGTGAGTATTTTAGCAATAATTCCAGCTGGCTGTGTTTTGTATAACAAGTGTGGTCAACTGTCTCGTTAGTAGTTGGTGCCTATCTATGTAATAAAATAGGGTGACCCACCCCCTAATGGTAGCTGAAAATTGCACGACCCACCCCTTGCACAAGGCTCAAAACCTCATGACCCACCCCCTCTCTGCTCCGGCCCACCCCCGCCTATACTTTTTGACCAGTCCCTTACTATTTCTTTCTGGTGAAACGAGTAAAATGTTATGCCCAGGTTCCCCCTTTCCAAAATAACACAACCTCGTCCGCAAAAGTCTTGTCGGTTAACGGTTCAATAACCTGCAATTTTGCTGCACTTTTGACGTTATCAGTTCAATATGGCAAAATTTATTCACATTTGGTCAATAGTAGCTGGGTATGATGAATTGTGCGTGTGATTTTCGCCAATCAGAAACGGGAAGATATTTAAAATGAATAATAATAATTATAATTTTTATTGGTAATTTTAGTCTAAGAGGACCCTCCTGTAAATCACTGGTTTAAGTGAAGCTGTCATCCTCAATAAAGATAAAGATTATCATCATACTAGCTGTTGAAAAATTGTACTGATATGTACATGCTGTTGCCAAGGGAGCTCTGTGCTGCTGCCATATGCTGCTGAAAGCAACCATCTATAAATCGTTGCTTCAATTTAACCGTAGTAAGTAGAGGAGACTGGTTCATTTTGAAAGCCGTCAAACCTCAAAGATGAAAACAACGGTGTGGCTGTTTATTTCGGGAAGCCCCCCGACCGTGAACCATCCTTTGTTTTCTCTCATCGTGACTGAATATATTAATGCGATGTTTCTATTGGTCAGGAAGTTCCAAATGATAGCAATGCTATTGAACGTTGTGCACGGTTGAGGTCCAAAGAAGCTAAAAAAAATATATAACAAAGGAGTCTGTCGGGCTTCATGACCATTCTAGTTTATTATTATAAGCTGTGACTTAACAGACCTAGTAAAACTTTGCCTTCTTCGTGCAGATTTTGTATTTTCATATTTTAATGAAAAACAAAGCAAATTAAACCAGACCTTGTTGGTTATAGGGCAAATAATATTTCTTTTGAAATATGTTAATGCTAATCAGGCTCACTAATAACTTTGTTTGCATTTATACCGCAGACAAATAAAACAATGTTTTTTCTAGGCAATGTTAAAATTTTGATCACTTTGGGCATTTGACTAGTAACCCTTTTATTTTCAGTTCTTTGACGCGAAAGAACTAATCACAGTTAGCTCATAACAAGTCTTTATGTTTCCAAGAAACTGAAGCCTAGGGACAAGCATACTCGGCTTCCAGAATGATTCAAATAGTTTAACACCGTACTAACATACAAAGGATTACGCTTAATGAACCCTCAGTTTTTACTTCGTTGTGTTTTATAATGGCCTTAAACCTAATCTTGGTCTCGCCTGATG
This sequence comes from Porites lobata, assembly GCA_942486035.1. NCBI lineage: Eukaryota > Metazoa > Cnidaria > Anthozoa > Scleractinia > Poritidae > Porites > Porites lobata. Next base: position 34,575 of record CALNXK010000248.1, on the reverse strand, counting down.
AATACGAGATGTAACGAGATGTAACGTTCGTTGATCGTGGTTTCAACGGTTACAAAAGTCTGTTAGTTTCCGTGTATCCAACGATAAGAAATAATATAAGGTTTATCGATCCATTTATGTATAGGAAAACTATTTTTTGATTAGATTATAAATGAAACTAATTTGTAGTGTATCCTGAGTAGGCACTGTTGCTATTAACCTTAGCTCCTCTAACTATAGTTACGTACAATTGAACGTTCTGTTTGGTTCTTAAAGTTTCAGAAACAGCATAATATTTTATACAACAATTACTTTGCATTCGCCAACAAACCCAGAAAGGATGGCTATGTTTCCATCCTTGGTCACTGCAATCTTTGGAGGAACACATTCTCTCTGCTCTTCTCTGCTAAGCTGTTCTGCACCTTGGAAAATGCTGCGCTCACAGTCGCGATGATCATTGAATATTGATACCTTCACACGAAATTCGGGTTGCAGGTTAGAGATGACGACATGATTGCTCTCAGAATGAAACGCAATTGCTTCAGCAAGAGCATCGTCTGCATAGTCGAAGTCAAGTTCTTTCTGGTGGTTTCCCTCCACATCGAACACAGTCACGCGACCATTTCTGTTTAATACAAGACAATGTCCACCATGAGTGACAGTAATGTCCTTTGGTTCCTCTAGAATGTCTTGTCCGAAGATCTTGACCGACTTTCCATTACTAGTCTTGTACTTTTGAACTGCAAAACGTTTAGTATCCTTTTCCTCTACTAACACAAGAAGCTCACCTCTCTGATTTATAACCATTGAACTGTGAACACCCTCCTTTAATGGAAATTTGTTCAACAGTTGACCATCCTTGTCGAACAAGAAAACTTTGAAGTGAAACTTGTCTATCATTATCAGTACAAATATATTGTCTTCATGGTCAGTTGCCACTCCACAAATATCTTCATCAGCTAGATAACTGGGAAGAGCGAAAAAAGACTGCATACACTCTCCACTTTCATCGAAGACCTTAATAATGTGATCGCCATTGTCCGCTACAATGATTTGTCCCTGATTGTTGCTGGTGATGTCTCGTGGTGAAATGAGCTTTGTTTTTTCACTTCCAAATAACCGCGCTACGGAAAATACAGTAACGCTTAGCAATAAAGTTTCTTTCTTCTTTTGATGGTGCCACCTTGAAAGCGCTTCAGTCACTCGTACATCTCTCAGTGGATCAATTCGATGGACAACTTTGCCGCCGTCCTTGGCAATGATTGGAGGAAAATCCCAGGGAACTTTGTTCTTGTAAGCAAGTTGAAAAACTTCGAAAACCATGCGATTCAAGTGGCAGACACCCGCAAAAATTCGAATGTTTTCTTCATGGTTAAAAGGGGATTTTTTCCCAGTAGTTGTTACTGCTAAGCGAAATATATCCTGAACATCTGACAGCGAATTTAACTCTCTCAGAAATGATCTGCATGAGAGCAATGCAATTGAGGCATCTTCCATATTTTCCAGTATTTTTGCCATGATACGAATAGACATACTCTGGATACGTTCAGAAGTTCTTAGCTCTGCATTGCTGAAAGCCTCTGCTGCCTTGTACGCGGCATCTGCGAAAGGCTTTTTCGCCTTTTCAAATATACTCCTCTCTCTTTCATTTAAGTCGGTCAATTCAAGACGCTCATAATTATTAGTTACAGCATTCAAGAAATCTGCTTTTGTGTTGAGCGTTGACGGCGCACCAATGCATTCAGCTTCAAGCGTTGCTTCTTCCGCAATCAGCTCTTTTCCAGTTCGTCTTTTAATGTTGTCTAATACTTCGTTTAAAATTGCCAGGCCTTCCTTGTAAAAGGATATACTTGCATGCAGGTCTTTTCGTGCTTGGCTGTCAAGTTTTAAATTGATCGAATCTACTTCAGTCAAGATTATCTCACGAAATTTTCCGTCTAGTAGTTTACTATCTTGGAGTGTTTTCAGTATCTCTTGTTTCTTTATCTTCCAGACTAAATATGCACCACATTTAAAGGCAAACAATGCAAAAGACACCAGCTCCATGCTTTGCTGTTTAAACCTTCAAGTTCAATTTAGTATCCAGGTTATTTGGTACTGTAAAACGACGCTTTAAGAGGATCTCTAGAGGCCAAATGGATCGAAATCTGTCTTGCTGGGTGAAACTGGAATGCCACTGGGAGTCACGGTCCCTGCGAATGTTTACCAAAGAATGATTCAACTTCGACGCCTGCATGTGAACAGAGCGTGATTGAAAATAATATCATCTTGCAACTAATAACCGAAGCAACGTTTAAGCCTATCACAAAACCTAGTAAAATACATATGAATATTTATACAACGGAATCATACTGAGTGCTCGTTTCGGATCTGTGCCCAAAAAGAAGGACTGTGTTGATTGTTGACCTAGTAGGCCGTGATAGAATGATGTTTATTCATGTAGGTAAGATATTATGGTCCAAGGTCCGCTGTGTTTATGAACCAGCATAAGAAGCCCATGACTCTGTTTTTTTTTTTGTAAGGAAAAGGAAAGCATTAGTTCTAGATGGTAAGGGCTAATTAAAAACAAATTTCGGTCTGAAGGGTTCATTAAAGCGCCACTGGTTCAAAATCTGCGTATAAGATAGTTAGCGTCCTCTGCCCCGTGGGCAAAATAACTTTGACATGAGTATAGTTCTGCTTCATGACTTTGAATAAAACTGTCGCTTATTACTTATGAAAATCTGACCATTTGTTGATAGTGTTGCTATAAATAAATGGTTCTGATTGAGACAATTTTTCTTTGACCTGCATAGCAACTTTGTTTATTTATTAATGAGGGAACGTATGAAGTGCACCGAGGAAAATGTTTACTCGTTCCAAACTCACAGAAAATATCAAAAATAGGTTTTCTGCTTGCATTTTTTCCATTTAAGCTCTTCTTACTCTGCAGACAGAGTTACCGGATCGTGGTTAGGGACTAGCTTTGCCCGGATTATAATTGAGCAATCGCTAAGTAATTGAAAACTCTTGCCAATGCAGTCTGATTGGTTAATATCGTTGCTATAAATAAATGAGTCAATGCACTGTCTTGATTGAAGCGATGGGTGTGTATTACGGCACGTATACAATTTTTTCAAGGACGTAAATTTCTGAAGTTTTGGAACTCAACTGAGCTGGTATAATGGATCCGCGTTCAGCCTTATTTGATTTTTCAGTCGCATTGCTTGTCGATAAAGACCGGGTGGAAGGTAGGCAGTTGAAAGAAAGCGATATCCGGCAGGAAATCGACTATGTTAAATTACAGTTGAACGGACTTGTGAGATCATATCTATTATCAAGCATCACCTATTACAGCGAAGGAGTGCTCCATCTTTTCAAATTGAAAAGCAGCTCCAATAAAGACGAAATGGAAAATGCTGCCTATGCAAGGTCATTAACAAATCCCATGACTAACGTAAGTCAGACTTTGAAAGACTTGAGATTGTCCAATTTAGACGAGGGAGAGAAAAGAGCCTTGAAATCTGCAAAGAAAGCTTTCGAAAATGCCCGTAAAAAGGCTATCGATGCGTTCAACAATGAGACTCTTCCCATTTTTGATCGCATCAAAGCAATGGCTGTTCGTGTTGCAGCGACAATGCTGGCGAATATAGAGCATCCCGAAGATGCCTTAATCGTGTGTTTAAAGTGCCTTGAAGAGCTTCATAGTGTTAAGGAAATACAAGAAAACTTTAGTCTAGAAATCCGCAGAAGAAAAATGAGGCATGGTGTTTACAAGGACCATCGTAGACAGATGATCTCATCTGTCTGTCGAATAAATCATTTTGTTCGCAGTGCTGCAGCAATTATTGCAAAGGAAGGAGAGTTGTTGACTTGGCCACAGATTGAAATAGAAGGGGGGAAAGTGGATCCCTTGCATGACCACCGACTTGCTGAAGCTTTGAGAAAACAAAAGATGCCGCATTATGAAATAACTCCATCAGCTCTAGGCGAAGAAGGTGAAAGCATGAAGCCAAAAATACCACAAGCCATCGTTGTGAATTCACAGGATCACTGTATTGTTGCAGAGGAGTGGGATAACAGCGTTAGCATATTTGAAATTAGCCCAGACCGCCTTCTACGTCAAATTTCGATTGGCGAGGAAAGCAGTGTTGTGGATGTTGCTATTGGTGGCCAAGACGATGTTTATGTGTTGCTCGAACTCAACGCGAAAACTGAACGTGCACGCTTCAAGATTTTCGTATTTGATGAAGAAGGCAACAAAAAGAAGGATTTTTTATTGAGAGAAAAAACAGAAGACGTTTCAAAAATGGCATTGAACAATAACAAGATCTTTGTATTAACAAAGGTTTTTGAGATCCCTGGGGGCGCAGTGGATGTTTATGATTGTGACGGTCAATTTTCCGGGTTAAGGATTGGAGAAGAAACATTGAACTGTCCTCAAGACATCTGCTCTACAAACGACGGCCGAGTTGTTGTTTTGGATAGGGATGATCAATGCGTAATGTCAGCTCAGATGTTTAATACCATAAACGGACAGCACATTGACAATGATCTCCTGGAGTCAGTAGAGAAAGAAGAAAAAACCATAAAAAAGTTAAGATCTTCCATAGCGTGCCATCAAGTGAGTAATTATGTTGTTATAGCTTTTCCTAGTGAAACTGACCAAGAACCAGTGCGTATTCTGAAGTACGACATGAGCGATGGCACCCTGCTTCCCAGCGTCCATCTTCCAATGAACGGCCAGGTCTCTACTCGAGGGGTTGCAATTACTTCACAAGGACGTATTGCCGTAGGTTTACTCGACAAAGACGGAGGAGATAGTAAGGTACTCCTCGTATAATCTTGAATAGAAGTCAGAACCTTGAAAAAAAATAAAGACAGTTCAGAACTTGACTGCATGTCAGCAGTCATTGTATCTTTATGTTATGGAAATGTTTTTGCTGCTGAAATTGCCTTTTTTAGGTAAACAAGGAAAGATTATTTTAGCGTTCATAACGAGTAATTTCGAGAACATATGGTCAATATGAATCGATATTGAGCTTAGTTAAGCTTGTAGAGCCAGCCGGATGAAACGCTTGATGTTTGTGTGGGGCCGACGCACAGTCTGAAAGTATTTCGTACATTGTCTTAGTGGCATGACCATTGTAAACAGTTTCCAAGGAGTGTAGCTAAATGTCGTGGATCGTGGGTAGTGGGTAGAGGTCGTGGGTCGTGGGTGTGGGTAAATGTCGTGGGTGAAAAAAGGGTAGAGTTTAAAATGATAAAGTAATATAAAGTAATTGAAAAACAAAATAACTGGAAAAAGGTTGTAAAATATTTATGAAACGAAAATCTGCGACTATTGCCCTTTTCACGGCTTCCTCATTGTCCTCTTCCTGACTTTTCCTTAGCCACGTGGGACTTGGGTCCCCTTTCACAACATCACTGTATAAAACACATATTGCCGATGAAGATTTGTCCACACCTGAGCGATCGCCGCGAAAATGAACGAAACAGGCGTAAAATATGTCGAAACGGGCAACTCGCAGAATGAAAATATAGCTGCTTACTCTTATTAATCTTTATTGGATCTCCAATTCCAGTGATCAACGGGGACTTTTTAACACGATGGAATGTGATCACCGTGGGAAAGGGGAGGGGAAGTGAGGGGAAAAAAGGACAATTTCATATTTTTATATAGAAAGTCTTTCTTAAAGAAGTTTTAAGTCTCTTACATTACAAAGACAGTACGTTCATGCCAACCTTTTAAGTTAAGGCTAGACTGTATGTGATTGTTTTTTTCTTTGCCGTACGGAAATATAATTTTCTTGATTCCTTTTTGTTTTGTTTTGTGCACAAAATCGTTGCTTTAAGGATTCTGAATATCACTCCTTAAACTGAAAGGACGTGTCATTCACAAATGTTGACATCTTTGAGAAAAAGCAGTTCAGTCTCCAGTTTTCTTTAGCCTGCTTCAGTTTTTCATTGTTTATAGAGTTTCTTTTATTTTTCGCCTAAATGCCTTTTTAGTGGCCGTTTGTGCTAAAGGATCGCTTATTTGCTTTGCTGACCGCGGGGAAGGGGAATAGGACTGGTATGTACGCAGAGATTTTCGTTTCATGAATTTTACAACTTTTAACTATTTAATTTTTTAATTTTTAATTGTTTCGGAAAACTTTTTTTTTTACCACACCCACAACCCACGATCTCTACCCACTATTCCGAGTATATGAAAAAATTTCTTTAAACCAGTTGTAAAGAATAAATATGGTCTATAGGCCCACTGGCAATTCCTTTAAAGAAATATGAAGGACAAAACGTTGATGAGACACTATTGTAACTATGCAAGGTGAATTTACTTAGGCCGGGCGCTAGCATCTTAGGAGAAAACGACTGAAACGATTAGTGCCGAAGGGATTTGTTTCCCCCGCAGGGATTTCACCCTGAAGGCGAAATCCCGAGGAGGGACTCTAGTAAATCGCGCGTATATTAAGGAGAGTACTTACAGTTGAAATATACAGTCATACAGTCAATATAGAAAAAATCTCGATTTGCTTGAATAGGGGCCGCGAGGAATCGGTAGGTTATGCGCCCGCAAGTACGAAATGGTTAGGATGACGTAAACACAGAAAATCCAGAAGGGACCGCTCAGGTAGATTTTGTGACATTTAATGTGCAGTCATACTTCGATGCTCTTTTGCGTTACCCACTGACATTCTGTGGAGCAGTTGTTTTGAAAGTTATAGACCAAAAGACACTCGCTAAGCGCAGATGAGGTTATAAGGTGCGTTTAACTGTGTATATATAAACACTTGGAGAGTTTGTCAGACCCGAGTTCACAAATCTTTGATTTATATTGGAAACCTTGCCAGACACTCTTTCTCTCTCTTTGACCGGAATAAGACTCGGCCCCAAACTAGCAAGACGAGTGAAGAACGGCTAGCTTCTAACTAGCAGAACGATGGACGATTACAGAAATTCTCCGACAATCAAATTCTGCGCTGACTTATTCCCTGCTCACGATGTCCTCCCGTTATAAAGTTTCAAATAAGATGTGAATCGATCAAACTTCCTTTTAATTTGTAAGGCTTACTTTCCGGCAAATAAAATGAACTGAATGTAAAAAGTGAAAGAGAAATAGCGAAAAATTCAATTTCTTATGGTTTAGAATAAACTATTCTCGAAACTGAGAATGTTTTGATCAAAGCTGTGTAAATCGAACTGAAACTGTGCATGCAACCTTGCGTTTCCTGTATTTATCTCACCTATTGTATGGAATGTGTGTGAAAATCTTCATTATGAATCGGTATATTTCAAAGAGCTACACAACGAGTAAGAATACTATTGACCGACAATATACAGAACGGGGGCAGCTGTAGTGTCAGCTATTACTATAGTTATACGTGAAAACGAAGTTTTAGTTGCAGGATCTGTGACCGTGAAAATTTCTGAAAATGGATGGAAACACAATGTTGCTTGCCCGGGGGGTGCTCCCTATGATGGCCTATACGGGAAAGCTTTGGCCGAAAGGGGTACCTTTTTCAGGCTTCAGTGGTATATGAAAGGCTAGGGATTTCACTAATTGAAGTACTTAAAAGGGTAGGGAAATCTGTCATTTGGGTCCGTGAAAGGGCCTAAAACGGCTAACATAAGAATTTTATCTGTTAATAAATTCGAGAAAACATTCTATTTTTGTGATTGACTCCTATTTAAAAGACAGTGCGTTCACAGTTGTTAAAAGGGATGCAAAGTTCTAAACAAGGCATGTGAAAGAGGTATCATTTGTCAATAGAAGGTATACGAAAGCGGCTACCTCATTCACGAAAAATGGTATATAAATTGATTAAAAGGGTAAGGGGTTGGACCTCGGGGCAGAGCCTCCCCGTATCAACATTTGTTGAGTATTCCCCTCCCGGGGGGTGGGGGGCGGGGTGCAAGCTTTCCAGCATATTCTTTATTTTTAGCCGGAGTAGTTAGATCCGTATCTCGGTTGCTTGAAAGATTCGTTTCAAATAAAATAGATCTATGCTGCCTAGAATTAACTTTGAAAACCTTAAGTTCTTTCATCGTGTAACTTTCAACTATAATAACTTTGTACTCTTCATTTACATATACCTTTTTTTCTCAGACGACTACTTATAAGTTCCCAATAGGTCTTTACATTTTGTGACTTCAAAAATGATAACTCACAGCTTTTCACAATAGGTAAATAGCAGGAGCCATAATCGGGGTAGACCTTGAGGATAACCTCTTTGATGACAATAACTCTGATTCATCAGCTTAAATAAACAGCGTCTTCCGGTAGAATTTCACGCGAAAATATATTAAATGCAGTAACTTTCCTTATCTTTGGCAGCGTGGAGAAGTGGTCAAGCAGGTGATCTATCGTGCAGCCGTGGTCCAGGCTCGACTCTCCGCTTAACCATTAAGGCCTCGCGAGGTTTTTCTAGCCTGTGTACAGACGTCCCGCCTCCCTCAGAAAAAAATCGGGAGAAGAGACGTCTGTGAATCTCCGTCGTTAATCGTGTTCCGGTATACATTTGCATAAATTATTTTTTGTCGTTGTTTCATCTGAAAGTTGAAAAGGTGTTGACAGACCAACACGACTGGGAACTCTTTTATGTCGTGTTTACATTTGTGCATTTACCAAGGTAAAAATTTAGTAAGGTCAAGTTACTTAACCTTGGTACATTCGTCCAGTGTTTACACTAGCTCAAATAACTCAAGTTGATCTGTCAACACTCCTGCTATCTGCATTATCTACGTCATGAAATCGAACTGGCGGGAAATTCTAAAACCATGCTCGCTTCAAGAAGTAAAGTGGTGGCTTTCGTGACCATTGCTTTTAATTCTTAATTCAAGAGCCGCAAACAGAAACGTCAAGATTTCGTAAGATGTTGATGTTACAACACCTCAAGAGGTCGAGACGAAAACGGATGGTTTTACTCCAAATTGCTTTAAAAAATACCAGACGAGCTAGACGTGTGTGGGCATGGCCGTAAATAATACTGAAAATGAAAAATACAATGCCTTCTTTTACCTGACGGATTGTTCGCCGTACGAAGATCGATCCAATCGTTCCCTGACTTCTCTGTTATCTGCCATGATAGAAACGTGACAATCGCACGATCTGCTCACCGCGGGATGTGACATATTACACCGCTACAAGCGGATATATCTGTCATCTTTACCTTGGTTACCAACTGTAACCATGCCTGATCACAGGGTAATTGCAACTTTTACCTTGGTCAAATTTCTTTTGTCTTTTGGGGCATTTACCGAAGTATTAGTTAGCGTTTACACACGGAAAATGTTTACCTGGGTAAGTAAACTCTCGTACCTCAGTAAACCGTTCAAGTCTAAACACGGCATTAGAGCACGTACGCAGTTATTCTCTCGGATGTTCTCAACATTTATTGCTAAGATAGGCTCTAACTAGAATATCTAGCTAAAATGTCATTTAAAACGAGTATTTCATGCTTTTGAAGTTTTTTTTTTTTAAATTTTTTTTAGCTCATAAAGTCTGTCTGTTACTGTACATCGATTTCCTGTGGTTTTTGGTTTGACAGAATTTTGATCTCGGAAGCACTGTTTACATTTCCAGTCAAGCGTTTTATGCAGGAGTTCATCCATTCGATGATTTTGAGTAGGTTTCATGTAAAGGATCGTTCACTTCTCTTCAGCAAGAAACTACAATAGCCTTACTTTTAATTTGTCTAATTCTATGAGTCATGACTGGCACATGCAGGCCAAAAAATAGCCCTGGCGTATTTACACAGGCTAGCCGAACATCTTCACGCAATGTCAAAACTAAAATCCAGATATAAGATCTCTGATTAAGCATTGATTTCTGTACGTCCACCTGCAACCGGTGCAGCAAACATCGCCTTTTCCAGAGAGCCGAAATCCAAGTAAACAAATACAAATGCGGTAAGCTGTCCACAAAGGGTGACTTTTTCCCCGGGGAATCTATTCTGAGATTCATTCACCAATCGCGACACCGGAAATTATTTGCGTCGTGGCATTGACGTTACAATCACTTAGAGGCTGTCCGCAGCATTCCAGGGAAACGGGAACACGATTACCGTCGGCGATTCACAGACGTCTCTTCTCCCGATTTTTTCTGAGAGAGGGGAGACGTCTGTACACAGGCTAGGTTTTTCTGGTAATATATAACGTTAGCATTCCTCCACTACGCATGGATTGCATTGTATATCGAGATATTTTAATGTCTCAGCCCAAGTGATTAAAATCACTTGGCCTGAAGTTAAGAGAGCTTTCAAGTTGAGTCACAAGACGATCGCCCATCTCCCGAAATTCCACAAGAGAGCCGTGCAAATTTGCCGGTTCCCGCGAGAGTTTGTGACGTTGAGAGTGGCGCAGTTTGTTCTAAAAATAGCACATTTGGCTATTTCGATGGAACCGCGTGGACCTGGCGTTTGTGGTCTCCTACCCTAGTTATGGCTACTGGTAATAGCTAAGCCATGATTTTATCTACAAAGTTGACCTATTCTCCTGTAATTATTACCTCCTGACCTAACGCTTTTACTAAATAGTCAAATGTAGGAAGCTTCAAAATGTAGAAGAAAGCTGTTTTATCGAGTCCTACAGTAGGACTGTGTACGATTTTAATTAGGTCCATTTTAGAAACGTCGTGTTTCCTTTTACTATGTATAACAATATGAGTTTTGAAAAAAAAATGTTTGTTGTTACCTTGTTATCTAAATAGTTTTAAAAGAAACTCTACAAAATTTACTCCCCGTTTTTTTGCGTTACCCTGATTTAGTATCATATCAGTGAAGATGACGTTATAGTTACCGGTTTAGGTAGACAAGCCTGTGTTCCAAGAAGAATTGAAGCCCAGGTTAAATTTATATTATAGAAGCTCAGATTCGCTATTCCGACTACGAGCAAAAGTAAGGGCAGAGGCGCCAGGGGCCACCAGGTGCTGCAACAGCGCACTGTCTTAGGGTGTTTTCCTACGTGTGCATCTCCATCGCCTGATCTCAGACCGAAGAGGGGGGGCTGGGTACGAGTCGCTGCGGCATTATCTATTCCCGGTTTCGCCCAAATCGAAACTTAACGAGAACAATATATCATTGATCTGTAATCTTGAGAAGTTTTAGTAAACATTGAACTCGGCCAAGCGCGATGCAAACGGGTTTTTCAAGGTTCTCTCACTCTCCTCGCATCTTTTGATTTCGCGACACCCTGTCCGCTACAATCAAATTTTGGTGCATGCGCAGTACTGGGATACCTTCCTTTAAAGTCCCTATATGATTAGCTCAGATGACCGCTTTATAGAGATGTTCTAAAATTTCACATGCTAAACGAAACTAAAATCAAACTAGAATGTAAAAAATTGCATGGATCGGGAAAATGCATGCATGTTTTTATTGAATATAACTACAAAAAAACATCTAGTATAAACCAGCAGTTGCCGTTAACGCGAACAACTGGGCTAAAATTCATCACCTCTCCTCTAAGAACCTCAAGAACTGCGAAATAGTCCTAATTAAGAGAGAATGATAGGTATTGGCTTGAGGTTTATTGAGAGAAAGGAGGAAGTACAAGTTTTGGGTTGGTTGCACTGTAAGCTGTCACGTAAAATGGGACGGAACGTGGGATATATGCGTTATTGACCAAGTGTGAGGGAGGCCATAGATGGCTCCATCGTCTAGGTTCAGTGAAACCATGATATAATGAACCTCTATATAACGAAGTCCTTGGTACAACGAACGATTTTCTTTTCCACAGTACAGTAAAACATATGAAAAAGGAGCTCCATATAACGAAACCTCTTTATAGCGAACAGATTTTGCCAGTCCCTTGAGCCTTCGTTGTATCAAGGTTCCACTTTTCATAAAAACGAAAAAAAGTAACAAGTCCAATATCCAGCTAACTTGACCGAACAATCTTGGTTAATAAAGGATTTATTACTTAGCCAAACAGACCCAAAAAAGAGAACTTTTCCTTGATCAATCCAGAGCAAGATGGGGTCCTTTGCTAGCCTGTACAAAAACTTTGTTTTTTTTTTCTTTTCGTTCTTTTCGAAAACATCGGCGAGCGCGCAAGGGCGAGCGCGAGAGCGAGCGTGAAGCGCGAGAGTGAACGTGAAGCGCGAGAGTGAGCGTGAAGGGCGAGAGTGAGCGTGAAGGGCGAGAACGAGCGCGGAGAGCGAGAAAGAAAAATAACTAGTCCTTTGCCCGCCCGGGTAGCCAATCAGAAAGTAGGATTCGCCTCATCTTGCCCTCTTAGCTTGTTGGTTCTCTCCTTTGCCCCGAGAGGGTTTTCTCCGGGTATTCCGGTTTTCTCCCCCCCTCAAAAACCAACAGTTCCAAATTCTTCCAAAATTGTTCGCTGAAGCTTGAAATTGGCCAAGAGGGTCAAGACATTTACACTGTCCTTAGCAAATCGGACACAAAAATAAAATGAATCAAAATGCCTGAAGCGTTAAAAGGAAACAGTTAGCTAAGGGACCGCGCTAACCTGGACACTTCTTTCGCCGAGTTTGAAAAGCGTTTACCTCAACCCGAAATCAAACGTGCGCGTCGGATACATCTAGAAATCCGCTTCAATCTTGCCTAGTGTTTCATTCGATCCTCGATCTTTTACAGAAAACCTCTTTTTGAGCAAACTTTAACTCATCTTATGATAATATTTTATCATATTTGGTTAAAAACAGCGGATGCAAAGAAACATGAACAGAAGAGGTGAGAGATGCGTAAGCTCCGGGTGGGAGAAATCGTCTTCATTTGCCAAATAACAAAAGAAATGTATCAATAACATTGGCGAGCAAATAATCGTTATAAATATTTGGAAAATCGATGGAAAAGGCTACATATGTTTTGAAAATCAAACTTCCTTCGACAATGATTTATGCAGACTCCGTGTCATTTCTCACCTCCAATTCAGAGGTATTCGTTGATGTCACTGGCTTTCCCTGGACAAATCCAACGGTGAATTCTCTATAGTATAGGAAAAAAAATAGTGCTCTGCTATGGCTTAGGGTCTATAATCACGATTTCGGCTTGTAACTAGTTCAACTCCACAAGGTTTGTTTAGATATTCCGGATGCGCCTCTCACTATCTGTTTCACGCGCGTGTCTTGTGATATTCAAATCAGCCAAACCAGCTAAGAACTGGTATGAAATGCACATGTGCATCAGCTGACTGTGTCCCTTTAAACCTGCTTGCTGATTGGGTAATACAGTAACGTGGAAGATAAGTGGCGATGCGGGTCCTCGGGGGGATACTCCTGGGAATTCGTGGTGGGAATATGCCGCCCGGCTCTCTATGATCCTGACCTTATTTATTTCAGACCAAAAGAGGCACAATTTTTTACAACCGTTTTCAGATCTGGCCTTTAAAATTCATGCCCGTTTTCTGACTTGGCCTGTGTCATCATTACTTAGATTAGAACGCCGACAAAAGGTTTCTTAAAATCCAGTCCATTGTTCTGGCTCTTCTACGCCCACAAGTATTGACCGACATCGGTGATGTCAAAAGGACCAATCAAAACAGGATTCTTTACTAAAAAAATTGTCACCTTTCTGGCTACCAGAAACAGCGATAACAACACAGGAAATAACTTCGAGGGTAAAATCAGTTTCGATAATTTATGACTCAGTAGGGCAAATTAAACATTTCTTGTGGTTTTCTTTTATTTCTGGAACATTCGGAAATAAACGAAAGGCTTCTCGAACAGCATCGTCAAAAGAACATGAATGCGTGACGGATATTTTGTTCCAGACAAACATGCCAGAACAACGCGCCATCAGTCAACCAAATGGAACGCAAGGTTCATACAGTGAAGGTGGGAAGAGCCAGAGCAATGGACTGGCAACAGGCCCTTTTTTTTTCTCCTCCCCTCCCCTCGTCTCGCGCTTCGCGCAAAATACCGCGTTCGCCTCGCTTGGCTCATAAAGCGCCTGTTTTGCAGGCTACTATGGCGCGGTCATTCGTGTAGCCGCTGTAGACGCGGCTATTATGATTGCTGTTGTTCTTGGTCCTGAGATATATATGCTCGAATCCCTGAATGGGTAAACACTGATGAAACTCGGGGTGATGAATACTCATTAAAGAATCGTAGGGGGAGGCTCCGCCCCGCGGTCCAACCCCTTACCCTTTTATAATAATAATAATAATAATTTTATTTATATAGCGCTAAAATCCAATAATTGTCCAAAGCGCTACCTAATTACAAAATAGAATATAAAAAAAATCTAAATTATAAAATATCAACAATATACAATATAATTCAAATATAGCCTAAGTTATCTACTATATAAATCAAAAACGTCTTAAAACAAAAGGAATCTCATAACCTATATGCTAACTTAAATAAAAAAGTTTTAAGGGATTGCTTAAAAGTTGCCACTGAAGCACATTTCCTAATCTCTAGAGGTAAATCGTTCCACAATTTAGGTCCTGCAATAGAGAAAGCTCTGTCTCCATATGTTTTCAATCTGCTTCTTCGAACCACTAAATATTCTTTACATGAAGAACGCAATGACCTAGAGTATGTTTTAAAATTCAAAAGGTCAGAAATATAAGAAGGTGCAAGGCCATGAAGGGCCTTGTATACCAATAAAAGGACTTTAAAAATTATTCTAAACTCAACTGGTAACCAATGAAGATTAATTAAAATAGGAGTTATATGAACATGCTTCGGTGTCAGTGTGACAACACGAGCTGCAGCATTCTGAACTGCCTGTAGTCTAGCTAACAGATACTTAGGAAGGCCATGCAGTAAGGAATTACAATGATCAAGTTTCGAACTAATAAATGCATGGACTAAGATTTCACATGTATCTTGGCTTAAGTACTTGCGGATTTTAGCAATATTTCTCAAATGATAGAATGATGATTTACAAATGTTCTTAATGTGCTCCTCAAAACTAAATATGCTATCAAACTGAACCCCTAAATTACGAACAGAGTCACGAGGTGCAATGCACTCAGAACCAACAGTAACGTGACCGATGTCAGGCATAGGATGGAATCTGGAACTGATGACTACAAGGTCCGTTTTGTCCTGGTTTAGTTTAAGATAGTTTCTTATCATCCATTCATCAATGTCCCTCACACAAGAGTCACATCATTAGCATCATTACCTTGCGCAGAATTCTTCTCTATTAGTGTGGCATGGATACGATCAATCTTGTCAATGAAATAATCAGCAAAAGAATTAGCTAGTGCATCACTACAAGAAGATGGATACCGTGCAGTTGATTGCTTTTGTAATAGTTTTGTATACTGTATATACCATTTTTGACAGAAAAGGTACCCCTTTCATACACCTTTTATTGACAAATGGTACCCCTTTCACATACCAAGTTTCGAACATTGCATCTCAGTTAACTGCTGTCTCTAAAACATGAATAAATCACAAAAGCAGAACGTTTCCTCGACTTTTTCACAGCCATAAGATGCACCTGTTAGCCCCTTTGGGATTAAATTAACTGTAAAAATCGTGGACGAAGATCTTGCTAGTTGTAAACGTTGGATCCCTAGAAAAGAGATCTAATCAGCCAAATAAATAAAAAGAACCAAAAACGAGACGTCCAAAGACTACTGCAAAGCCGATTCAGAACAATGGCCCTTTTGGGCCCTTTAGGGCCTTTTTGTGTACAGACCGAAATGACACAATCATATACTTCACCTAGCGAAATCCCTACCCTGTCAAATACTTCAGGCCGGAAAAAGGAGCCCCTTTCGGGGGGAGCCTCCCCAAGGTTGTTTTAGGAAGTACCCACCTCCCGGGGATAAAACTAAGTTATTATACTTGTTATAGCTAAAATAAAGATTTTGTAAAAGACTAGTTAAGCAAATATTATGAACCTTCAGTAAGTTTCAAAAATAGCTTTTATTGTTTTATTTCGTATTCATTGGAATTATATAAAGATTGCATGTAAGAGATGTTACAAAAGCACAGCTTTAGCAGATTAAATAATGCAGAGATCAACAAAGGATTGGGTATTCGCTTAAGGTTAAGAGAGGATCGTCTGATTTTAAAAATGAATTATATACTAAAAATGATTGTACGGTACAAAAATCTAAGAGACTTAGTAAAATTGTCATGATTGACCTTTCAAATACAAAGAAAACTAATCAACTTCTATCCAAATTCATATTTATTTACGTTTTTATATCTTTTCACAAACTCTGACTTTGACTTTTATTTGGCAAAACGACCAAAAGTTTAAAGGTCGGACCATTAGAAAAGTCATGAGCAGCGTAAAATGGGGTTGAGAGGCCTACACGACTCTTCAGCGCGTATTTTAGCCTTTTTCATGGTTTGGCTCTCAGGAGTATGCCTTTGAGCGACCGCCCTCTTTTGTTCGATATGAGGGGCGTACTCCTGTAAATTTCGCTCAGTAATGGTTGTTGTTCTATTACATGCCAGTTTCCCCTGAGAATTTGCTTTAGGTTAGGCACTGATGGTTGGTATTGTGTGACAAAAGGCAAGATTCGTAGGTTTCTCTTTTGTTCTGGTGGCACAGTTTGGTACAATTTGCTTGCATAGGAAGTTACATGACAGTTTACAATGCACAGTAAACTACTGTTGTGAAATTGAATAAAATATTCTGCATGTAGCAATTACATTATTTACATGTATTCTGTAGTTGATTACCTTTAGATATTGCTGCAGTAAAATGTACACTAGGAGCCACTTAGTGGGTCAGGGGATGTTAGGTAATCCAAGAAACGACCCAGAAAATAAGATTTAATTTTAGTGAGTTTAGTTGTTTACTTCATATTTGCTGATAAATAAAAGTAACCTGTTGTCTTTGAACGATCTTTTTCTTTTCTTTCATTTTATTACATAGTGCTTAGTGCTTACATACATAGTGCTTCACTTCTATAATCTCTTTAATTGTGTCAATAACAAAATGCTTGAATCTGATTGGTTCTTATTATAGCTTAATTTTACTATTGTAACTCCAAAACTGTCCGATTTGACCTGTCTGATTATCAGGAGCTTGTAATCGGACAGGTCAAATTGGACAGTTAAAGAACCAATGAAAATCAAGTAGCAACTGCCACTAGCCAATGAAATTTAACTACATAGCACATGATAACCAATCAAAATCAATGAAAAAATAGTGACCAGGTAAGCTATCCAGTTTCAACTGGAAGAGAAAAATGGATGAAACTAACTGGTCCAATGACCTTTATTTACATTAATAAATATTCCAAGACCGAGATTCTGGCAATTTGTTACTGACACAATTAATTGGTAACAGGATTTTGTGTCGTACAATTCAGGGGTAATCAGGCGCGTAATTTCCAATCGGCCTCGCGTTACGCGCTCGGCCGATTTGAAATTACTCGTCTAATTACTCCCTGAATTGTACTCCACTCAGTCCTACTACCATTACTACTACCTCACCACAATAAAAATCAAAGAGGAGGTTGCACAATTGTCCCAACATCAAGAGGATGACCATCATACATGTTGGCACAATCATGCCGAAATCCGTTGAGAATTTTTCAGACGTTATATCATTAGATGCTTTACTTAACAAAATCGTGGACGTTTAACTAAGCGAAGCTGTTGAAGAGGAACCAGTCTTAAATCACCATTATCAAACCTAACTGACACCGAGAATTCACCCATTTTTGAGGTAGCTGTATTCTTCACGATACCAGTTCGGTACCACTCTGGCATTGCAGGTTTGTGAACAGCTATAACTGATGTATTGACTGATATTTCCCTCTTCTCTGGCTCCTTATCTATTATAAGCACTGGATCAGTCCGATTGTACACTCTTTTGAATGCGTTCTTGTATTCCAAGATGAACTCAATGTGAGTGTCATTTATCCCTGAGATGAAAGCCCTGTAGTAATTATTTGACCGATCTCTTTCCGTCCACAGTCCCCAAAACTTTGAACCAACCAGGATGCAATCTAAAGAAAACCAGAACAGACGCAAATTACTTTCCAAATGAAGAAAACATGACAGTAATGGAGTTGCATGCTTCTTTATACCATACATTAATGGAACTTAGAGTTTCCTCAAATAAGATTACACAAAAGACCTAAATAATTTTAGTTTACTTTGAGAATACGTTTAGATAACATACCTTAAGGGTCACAGTTACTTTGAGGCCAAATTTAAACAAGAGAGCAACTCAGTAAGTAGCAAACTACCAGCTATGCAGTTTGGCCGGTAACTATTGCTTGTGCACAGCTAGCCATATCATACTGCAGAGACAGCCATAAAGTTTGACCTCAAGGATAAGGGCCTTATTGTCGATAATAGAACCCGTTGTTTGATTGGAAACATGTGAAATGAACCATGCATCCCAGTAAGTGTGTGTATTTTTTAATGGTAGTTTGTGCTAAAATTTGGGAGGTATTGCCCCTGAAAAACCCTATCGAGCCCCTTTAAATCATTTGTTATCAGTACACTATGATAATGCCATTACCAGGAGTGGGACGACATCCGTATATTTCTGTTCTTAAGAAAACCGCCTTCGAGGTGCCAACATCCGGGAATATTTGTAAAGTTCTGGTAACAAACGGCTCTTTGAAATGGTACCTCACAACAGTGAAAGCGTCTTTGTTCCCCTTTATGATCTTTAAGAAAGAGAAAAAAAAGTGAAAAGGAGACTGAAACAAATTAGCAATCACCTTCCCCTGCAAAATACCATGTTACAACCAGTCAGAGAAAGAACTTACAATTCTTTACTGGAAAGATCCCGCCTTGTTATCACTGGTAAACATATTGTACGACTAATGGTTAGTTCTTCAAACACAATAATGTACTTCACCCACACAGGTGCTTAAATCTGCCTTGTTTCATTAGTAATTACTTATAATTCAACTTGTTCAAGTTTCAATGCCTAAATATTGCTTGTTTGCACGTGACGTCACGGCAGCCATGTTGGTGGTGTGTTAGGGTTCATAACAAAAGGATTTCGTTCCTCTGGGAACTAAACCTTATTTTCATGTAAATTCTTCGATAAAAAATTCTATTGTGTTGACCACCAACACACCACCAACATAGCCTCCTTATCACGTGGTTGCAAGCCAAGAATAGTATTTGATTATACCTAACCTTTTCTATACCAGACTCTGTATAAGGAACTGGCTTTTTTTCACCAACGAAAAAGCGAAGTCTGTATTGCTTCATCCATTCAGTGTTCACGTTCGCTCCTCCCTGAGTAGCTATAGCAGTGATTTTTAACCTATAGGTTTTACTGAGGTCGATCTGGAAAAACGCCTTTACCGATGTACCCCATGGGAAGCGTCCAGGAAGTTGGCTTTGGTAACGAAAGTCGGCCGACGTTAAGTTCTCCGTATGAAGTAACATTCCACAATCTAAAATTAAAACTAAATTTTACTCTACTCTTGTCTTAACACGTGGATGCGTAACTATCAGGCAGCGTTACAGCCGGCTTACCCATCATCTGAATCACGAGCGGTGAAGATTATCTGCGATGAAGGCGTAGAATTTTTAAAGGGTCACGAGGTATGGTTGTTTATGGTCAATTCTGTCATAACTAAATTACATTAAAGTGCCCTTACCCATTAAGAAAATGCCTCTGTGTGAGATATCAAGAAGATATCAAGTAAAACTCATCATAGCCTGTTCAGTTCAGGTTCCAAGATAGTGGGGAAAGCGTAGCGAGAAAAATTGCGCAAACCGCGAAGAGATGGTGAGGGACGGGTAAGTGGGGTATGCAAGCATCGTTTTCAATAAATCATTGCGGTATACCAGCTTTTGGTATACCTTATGATTAGTCAATTTTGACAGTTGGCGTCAAACAGGTTATTAGGGACTTATAATTAAAGATCCAAGGACGCGACAGAGAAGAGAACGTTGCTTAAAAGGGATTTGCCTTCTTTCAGTCTTTATCACAATTATTCCTACTTGCTTACTATGTCAAATAAAGGTGAAACTGCTGAAGATCAATTCCAAGGGACCATATCCAAGCCCCCCCCCCAAAAAACGAAGCCGTTGCTTGTTTACGTTCTCCATAAAACGCAAAAAATTAGGCATTTTCACGTCCTCGTTGTGAAAAAACGGCAAAGAAATGTACAAAAAAATTGTGATACACGTACAAAATTGTTGTCTTGCTTATGAAACCTATCGTTACCAGACATTCTCGTTGCCGTCGCGTCGCTGGATCTTAAAGACCCTTTAAGATCCAACGACGCAACCGCTGGACGAGAACGTCAAAGACAATAAAGCACAAATACGCATACACACAAAAAAACAAACAAACAAAGAAACAATAGGTTTAATAAGCAAAAAACAACAACAACAGCAACAACTTCGCAGGTGCATCACACTTTTTGTTTCATTTCTTTGCCCTTTATACACGACTTTGATGTGAAAATGCCTAATTTTGCGTTTTATGAATAAGGAAAACAAGCAACGACGAAATTTTAATTCTCTAACTTCAGAGAGAGGAGGTCATTTACGAGAAGTATCATATGAAGTATTCAAACTTTAGCTCACTCTATAAATCCATGTAAGTTGTTTTATATTTAGACTGCAAAACAGTCCGTATTTTTTGCGTATTAAAGTATGCGCAAGCAGTCAAACAAAAGGTCTAGAACCAGACTGATATTTTTCTCTCGCCTCACACTCCCTTACAGGCGTGTGAGGCTAGCGCGCTTCAGGCGCGTAAGACCCTATGCCACGCTTTACCGATTTCTTTACTGATTTTAAGAAAAAAAACCCGACTGTTCTGCAGTCTGTTTTACATTTTACATGTTTTCAAGCATGTTGCATCACTTGGTATCTGACACTTCAATAAGCTTTGAACTAAGCTTTTTCATGATTCGCTGTCACATCTCATTGACCTTTGGTCGTCGAACACCGATTGATGAATAACCAGAATTCGTGCCGTTATGACCGTTCATTTCACGTTGTGAGTTATATCGCATTATCTTTGCCTGGGAATACAGCCGTCTCTTCTCAGACGCTCCTCATCGTTTACACTTCAAAGCTACCTGTATCTAAGCAATTGTGAATAAAATAGTTGAATTAAATAACAGTCTTGTTTACTGTGTTGTTCAATTCAATTTCAACGTTCATGATCCGCCCTGATTCCTTCTGTTGATACTGAAACTATTAAATAGGAATTTCTTATTCACGTACACAATTATGAAAGCAGTTCTCAACATCAATCGCACCTTTCGGTAAACGCACATGTTCGCCCGCACTTCGTAACCGTTGATTACTGATAGTACTATCTTTGTGTTGACACTTACCAAAGCACATTGTCCTATTGACCGACTCCTGGAAACCTTTTGAACATTTACAGGTCTTGTTGTCTTGAGACATTTGGCATTCATTTGGACACTTACAATAGTAACTTTCAGGACTATTGACACACATATGGCTGCAGTTGTTTTTAACATTCTCATTGCGATGTGGAGGCTGAAGCACTGGGGATGTGGAGGCCGAAGCACTGGTCGACACAGTGGCTGACACAGTAGCAGAGGTAGAGGCCGATACACTTGGCGACACACTGGGCGATGTGGTGTCCGAAGCACTGGTCGACACACTGGCTGACATGCTAGCAGATGTGGAGGCCGAGACACTTGGCGACACACTGGGCGATGTGGAGGCCGAAGTACTTGTTGACACACTGGCTGACACGCTAGCAGAGGTGGTGGCGGAGACACTTGGCGACAAACTGGGCGATGTGGTGTCCGAAGCACTGGTGGAGAAACTGACTGACACGCTAGCAGAGGTGGAGGCCGAGACACTTGGCGACACACTGGGCGATGTGGTGTCCGAAGCACTGGTCGACACACTGGCTGACATGCTAGCAGATGTGGAGGACGAGACACTTGGCGACAGACTGGGCGATGTGGAGGCCGAAGTACTTGTTGACACACTGGCTGACACGCTAGCAGGGGTGGAGGCCGAGACACTTGGTGACAAAATGGGCGATGTGGAAGCCGAAGTACTTGTTGACACACTGGTTGACACGCTAGTAGAGGTGGTGGCCGAGACACTTGGCGACACACTGGGCGATGTGGAGGCCAAAGCACTAGTCGACACACTGGCAGACACGTTAGCAGAGGTAGAGGCCGAGACACTTAGCGACACACTGGGCGATGTGGAGGCCAAAGCACTGGTGGAGAAACTGGCTGACACGCTAGCAGAAGTGGAGGCCGAGACACTTGGCGACACACTTACACTGGCTGACACGCTAGCAGATGTGGAGGCCGAGACACTTGGCGACACACTGGGCGATGTGGAGGCTGAAGTACTTGTTGACACACTAGCTGAGACGCTAGCAGAGGTGGAGGCCGAGACACTTGGAGAAACACTGGACGATGTGGAGGCCGAAGCACTGGTCGACACACTGGCTGACACACTAGCAGAGGTGGAGGCCGAGACACTTGGCGACACACTGGGTGATGTGGCCGAAGTAGTGGTTGACACACTGGCTGACACGCTCGGAGAGGTTGAGGCCGAAACACTTGGGGACACATTGGGCGATGTGAAAGCCGAAGCACTGTTGGAAACACTAGCTGACACGGTAGCAGATGTGGAGGACGAGACTAGCAACAACAATAATAATAAGTAAACTATGAACCGGGTTAAAAAACTACGAAATGGTTATCTGCTTACAAAATAAAACTATATTATTCAAAGCTATACCTTAGCTTTTGCCAAATTTTTTCGAACGTTTTGGTATTATTCTTAACTCTGGCAAAACACCAATGAATTGCTGTAATAAGTTTTTTTTAGGTCTAATTAAGCAAAGTACGAAACTACGGGGGGAAATTAGATGCTACTTACCCAAGCACATTGTCCCGTTGACAGACTCCTGGAAACCTTTTGGACATTTACAAGTCTTGTTGTTTTGTGACATTTGGAATCCATTTGGACAATTACAATAGTAACTTCCTGGACTATTGATACACAAATGGCTGCAGTTGTTTTTAACATTCTCGTTGCATTCATCGATATCTGGGAGACACCAAATTGAAATATGAATTGTCGTACTGACGATCAATATTTCAGATGTTACTTCACAGGAGTATACAAGGATTATTCTACGTCTTACAATTTTCGACGATTCAAAAAAAAATAATAATAATATTGCAGAAATCAAAATCTTTTTACTTTGTTGACAGTTTATACTTGAAAAAATATAATAACAACAACAACCATAATAATTAATAAACCATGAACAGGCAAAAAAATACAAAATGGTTATTTGCTTACAAAATAAAACTATAGAAGTACAAAGCTACCCCTTAACTTATGCCAAAAGTTTTCAAACGTTTTGGAATCATTCTTAATTCTGGTGAAATACCACTTAACTGCTATTAATAATAAGTTTTTTTGAGGTCTAATAAACGTAAAATACGAAACCACAGTGGAAAATTAGATACTACTTACCCAGACAAATGGTCCTGTTATTCGACTCTTGGAAACCTTTTGGACATTTACAAGTCTTGTTGTCTTGTGACATTTGGAATCCATTTGGACACTTACAATGGTAACTTCCTGGACTATTGACACAAAAATGGCTGCAGTTGCCTTTAACATCGGGATGGCATTCATTTACATCTGTAAAAAAAAAAAAAAGAGAAAGAAAGTGGTAATAAGTACTTCACATTAACTGTTCTATTTCTACACCTTCTTCTACTGCTCAATACTGTTACTGCAACTATTGAAACACCTATGGCTGCAGCTGCCTTTAAATTCCTGGTTGCATTCATCAATATCTATGAGAGACCAATTGAAATATTGCTGCAGACTAGGCTTTGCATATTTTATTTGTGAGGGGAGTGTAAGCGGGAACGCGCGGAAAAACTAACGCCTGCTTACAAACCATTGTCTGTTCCATTCCATGATCAAAACGGAAAACTAGTGATACCTACACCGGAGGAAGAGGGAAAGTAAAAAATTGTCAAATTCACATCGAGACCATAATGCACCTTGCTTACCCCCCAAAATTTTGCATAACCAATGTGTTGGGACGACTGAAATACCCAGGAGGGGGAGTGGGGGGGGGGGGAGTTAAACAAGGTGCATCATGGTCGCGGTGAAAATGGTAAACTGCCAACGAAACAACATGGCACAAATTGATGTTTACGTTTTATCTCAAGAAATTTCGAAATTCTTTTATTCTCTAGTTAAGACTTGCTGGAAGACATCAGGTCGAACAATCTGTGAGGAGGTTTATAGGTTTAAATGACATCATAGTTCTATCGCGCCACAGTTATGGATTAGCATAGCGGCATTGTTCATAATGTTGATATGATCTTGTAAATTAAAGTACATATAGTGGCAGAGATGACCAAGTAATCTAGCCTATCCACCGACGTTTTAATTCTTTTTTTTTCAACAATTCGACAGCGCGCAAGTGCGGACGGGAAGCGAAAACGAGAAAATAGAGGCTCTGTGAAAAGGCTACACGTGATCATTTCCCCGCCATTTTTCACGTTTGCCGTTTTATTTTCAAGATTAAAAGGTTGGTTTTCACGTTCAGAAAAGACAGGAGAAAAAAAGACAGGACAAGGCATGACATTTATTATCATAATATTGCCTGTACAATTTCTTTCTTGATGTCGAATGCACTAGGCAAATAATTAAACTACTCAAATAATTAAATTACTAGTTTACTTTTCATGTTGCACGTGAACGAATTGATAAGGGAGAGTCAAACGCCATCTCAGATTACAGAAAACCGACTGTTTGTGAACACTTCTAAGATGACGTACGTTCACCTTAGCTGGACGGTATGGAGAGTTATGTCTTCAAGGTATACGCAAAGCTTAAAAGCACAAGCCGCTTTGATTACAGACGGAAAACGGCAAACGTGAGGCAAAACGTGGTGCTTATTCTCTATAATGCCACAACAAAATAGAAAGGAAAGAGAAGGTTGCGTAAGTGTGCCAACAGTATTACCAGGGTAACGCTCATGCATGTTGGCACATCTATGCAATCTGCTGTGTGTTTTAGTATTCGTTACAAACCTTGTATTACATGCTTTACTTGACAAAATCGTGGTCGTTTAACTAAGCGAAGCTGTCGTATAGGAACCAGTCTTAAATCACCATTATCAAACCTAACTGACGCGAGGAATTCACCCATTTCTGAAGCAGCTGTATTTATCACGGTACCGGTTCGGTACCACTCTTTCATTTTAGGATCGTGAACAGCTATAACTGATGCATTGACTGATATTTCCCTCTTCTCTGGCTTCTTATCTATTATAAGCACTGGATCAGTCCTTTTGTACACTTGTTTGAATCCGTTATTGTATTCCAAGATGAACTCAATTTGAGTGTCATTTATTCCATAGATGAAAGCCTTGTAGTAGTTATTTGAGCGATCTCTTTGCGACCACAGTCCCCAAAACATTGAACCAACCAGGATACAATCTTAAGAAAAACAGAACAGTGGTAAGTTACTTTTCAAATGAAGGAAACATCAAAGCTATAAAGTTGAATGGAGGGCTACTTTAAACTATAGGTTTACGTGACTTACAAATTCCTCGCATAAGATTCAATGAAAGGCCTAATTTACACAGTAGTTTACTTTTAAAACTATTGAACAGGTTATACACACATAACGTACGTAGTGTTACAACAGGCCATTATACACTTATGGATGGAAGCAAGGCTGGAGTTGACCATGTTTTGCACAAACCTTCTGCTTTATTATGCAAATCACGTTTTTCTTATGCTTAAACTAGTATTTTTCAAGAGCAAATTCCATAACAAAACAAAGGTTTGTATCAAAACAAGGTCATCCTCAGCCTCACACATTCACTCAAAGGCTAGGGTACTACGTCTACAACTGTAAAATAATGGTCTATTGATTAATAAATTCCCAAATATAATTTACTTTGAACAGAACGAAAACACGACACTAAAATTATAATCTGAATACAAAGGTCACGAGATCCTCGCTCATATTTTCTTTCCTTGTCTGGTATAGTTATACTTTTGTTGTAGCTGGGAAGTTACTGATTTGCTGTGATAGTGACACAAATCCAAATATTCTATGTTGAAAATGCCGGGACAGTGAGTGGTCATGGGCAACATCTATACTATGATCGAGACTAAATACATGCCCCTTCCATAAAGTAGTATATATTCTGGCATCAATTTAACTTGCATCATTTACTTTAGCATGGCTCTCACTACGACTACAATAAAGTTTGGAAATCAGAGGAACCTACAGATTAGTCAGTTTTCAGCTGCTAGCAAAATACCGGCTAATCCGTGGGACGCGCGCACAATGTCAAACTTTGTTTCGTGGGAAGAGTCAGTTGTTGTGAACTTTTCGAAACAATGTATAACAAAACAATTTAGATTCGGTTTTTGTAATATCCGGAATAATCAAGATCCACTTAAGTTATATCAGCCTCGGCCACAAGCACCACCTCCTCCTTAATTCCTTGATTATTACGGATATCAGACGAACCTCATCCACTAATTGTTTATCAAATCATTCCTCTATCAGTACAATGAGATAATGCCATTACCAAGAGTAGGACGACATCCATATACTTCTGTTCTCAAGTCAACCGGCTGCGAGATGTCAACATCCGGGAAAATTTGTAAAGTTTTGGTAACAAACGGTTCTTTAAACTGGTACCTTACTACAGAGCGAGCGTCTTCTTTCCCCTTTATGATCTAAAAAAAAAGGAAAGAAAAAAAGAACAACGAGAAAAGTTACCTAAAGAGAACAGGTTACTACACGGTCGAAACAAACAACCCTCTCAGAAACAACCACAACCACAACAACAACAAAACAATTCTTTTCTGTGGAAAGAATCTAAAGTTATATAATAACGTTAAATTGATTGTACAGCTACTGATTTTCTCTTTTTTGCTCTTAACAAGTGTACTTCACTTACGCAGGTCCTAATCTGCCTTGTTTCATTTCAGTAACAATTAAAGGTTTAAAGAATAAAATGTTACACGCAAAACAATATGTATTCTGGCCTATTGGGTGCAATGTGTTTCTTTTCCCTTTCTTTTTTCCTGGGGTGGGGTTAGGAGATATATATCACCCCCTGTAAATTGATATCTAACAGGACAATTGCACGATGACGTCATTTTACTGCAACTACCAGAATCCTTCATTTTTTGTTTTCTTCGGCAAATTAACACTATTGTTCTTTAATTCTCGGCGGGATTGACAAATTTAAATAAGAAAGCAAAAACGAAATGAATTCTGGTAGTTGTAGTCAAAATGAAAATGGCCTAAATTTGCATGAATTTGATGTTTCTATTAGTTTGGTAAAAGATATCAAATGAACATTGCCTTGTATTGTCCTGCCCTGTATCGCTGGCCAAACCTCCTATAGTAAGTTAAGGATAAAAAGTCTTCATCTCACAGGCAAATAATTTCAGCAGGGGCTTCTCATGCGCATTTATGTTTTGAAAGTCTACATATATGATATCATTATATCTAACCTTTTGTATCCCATATTCTCTATAATGAACTGGCTTTGCACCAACGGAAAAGCGAAGTCCATATCGCTTCACCCAGTTGTTCAAGTTCGCTCCTCCCTGAGTAGCTATAGCCGTAATTTTGAACCTATAGGTTTCACTGAGGTCGATCTGGAAAAACGTCTTTACTGATGTACCCCATGGGAAGCGTTCAGGAAGCTGGCTTTGGTTGACGTAACGGAAGTCGGCCGACGTTGAGTTCTCCGTATGAAGTAACATTCCACAATCTGAAATTATAACTAAAATTTCATTTTTCTCTCGTCATAACACGTGCATAAGGAATTCTTAGTTAGCGTTGCAGTAGGCTTACGCGTCGTCTTAACATCAAGCGGTTTAGAGTGTCTCCGACGCGGGCTAGAAATTCGTAACCATATATTGTAGTTACTATATTAAATGGAGGTTATCCCCATCTATCTGGGGGGGGACAATCATTAACCTACGACGGCTTTAACTTCAAGACCATGTGGCTGCTGTAAAAATACGTAAATATATGAAATCATGTGACGTGACATACATTTTCTAGTGCGTCCATCGTTTCACCAATATCTAAACAACGGCTGCTTCACCATTTTTACCCGCCCACCCGACGTGAAGTTATTTTTTTCGGAATATGGTGAGATGCTATTTTTCAGCTTCACTAAAATTTTTCTTTAGCGACAAACACGCTGCAGTTATATCTTTGTTGAAATCAATGTTACTTAGTAGATGAGAGCTTAGATATCAACTACTTTTCTACTACACTAACAAGCGATGTTGATTGAAAATTCGACTAATGAATTTTTTTTATTTCAAAGAATGACAACAGCTGTGGAGGCCGAGCGAGCGAACGCGTAAGTGATAAATTCATTTGTATTAAGGAAGGGCAAACTTTTTGGCATTTATCTTTAATAAAGAGGAAAGAAAATTTACATGAAAAACAGCTATCACAATGCACTTAAGTGGAAATAGGTGTTTCCGTGGTGGAAAAAAGCACAGCGAACGAGTGCAAACGAGTGACATGTCTCTTACTTGATTCGAACAACTGATCCGCGAACACCTCGTGAAACTGAACAAATTCCTCAAAGCCTGAAGGCGAATGTGTTTTTTTTTGTCTGCCCCAAAGCTGTTGGACTTTGTGAACCAAAATTTCAGTGAACATATTAAAAATAAACACGAACGAACAGTATTACACTTATGTCTACATTCAGCGCCGTCGAGACCTACCGACCTGTCTGCATCTTAAGTTTCCTTTCTACCGCCGAAACTGACGTTCTCGTTCCAGTCCTTTCCCAGTCAACAGACGGCGTCGTCGTAAGTTTCGTCGTGGTTCTTAAGTTCCCTAATGTTACGATAAGGACGACGAAGACGGTGGAATCAGTTCAACTAAACGGCGTCGTCGTAAGTTTCGTCGTGGTTCTTAAGTTCCCTAATAGGGAACTTAAGAACCACGACGACGACTTTGTCGACGACGACCGGAAGTGAGTTACGGAATACTGCGCAAGGGCGACCAGTAAATTTCGTTGTCGTGGTCTCGTCGACGACGCCAAACAAAGTAGAATCACGTCGTCCTGCAATCCACAAG
Source organism: Porites lobata (assembly GCA_942486035.1). Lineage (NCBI taxonomy): Eukaryota > Metazoa > Cnidaria > Anthozoa > Scleractinia > Poritidae > Porites > Porites lobata. The sequence continues at coordinate 5,618 of CALNXK010000248.1, read as the reverse complement.
CCTTGGCAGGTATAAGTCCACTGTTTTAAGCGATTTTTGAAGTCCTTTGCATTTTCTTATCCTGGTGAATCCAAGTGTCGTTCCTTTTTTCTCCTAACAAGCGATGTTGATTGAAAATTCGACTAATGAATTGTTTTTACCGCTTCGAAGAATGACAACAGCTGTGGAGGCCGAGCGAGCGAAGTCGTAAGTGATAAATTTATTTGCACGTATTTAGGTAAGACAAATCATGTATCTTTAATATATATATATATTTAATTAATATTACTTCCTCTATATAGAGGAAATAAACTTTATGTGGAAAACAGCTATCACATCAGAATGTCGCTTTTTCCAAATCTAAACTCTGACAGGCACTCGGACTCGGTCATGTCATGCAGGTCGAAAGTTGAATAATTTTTGTACGGAAAGCAGGTGTTTTTCCACTCGTAAAGGTCAGCCAACTAAAAAAATTCTCCATCGTCCATGAAATTAGGCGCACGGCTTAAAAAATAAGATCTTGCGTTGTTTTAAAAGACGCCATTGCGAAAAACTTTGTTGCGAACGAACATCACAGTTTACATTTGTGTTTACACTCAGTGTCGTCGTCGTCGACCTACCGACCGACTGCATCTTAAGTTTCCTTTTTCCCGCCGAAACTGACGTTCTCGTTCCAGTCTTTTCCCAGTCAACAGACGTCGTCGTCGTGAACTCCGTCGTGGTTCTTAAGTTCCCTAATATTAAAATAAGGACGACGAAGACGGTGGAATCAGTTCAACTAAACGGCGTCGTCGTAAGTTTCGTCGTGGTTCTTAAGTTCCCTAATACTACGATAAGGACGACGAAGACGGTGGAATCAATTCAACTAAAAGGCCGCTTAAAAATCGTTGGCTCTTTTCTTCCTTTTTACCTGCCACTGCGTTTGTGTTGTTACTCACCCAAGCAAATTGTACTGTTATTGGACTCCTGGAAACCTTTTGGACATTTACAAGTCTTGTTGCCTTGTGACATTTGGAATCCATTTGGACACTTACAATAGTAACTTCCTGGAATGTTGATACACATATGGCTGCAGTTGTTTTTAACATTCTTATTGCATTCATCGATATCTGTAAAAGACCAAATTGTCATATTGACAGTCAATATTTCAGATGTTACTTCACAGCAGTATACCAAGATTATTCCATGTCTTGAAATTTTCGACGACTCCGAAAAAAAAAACCATTAGTCCAGCCATATGGTGTAAAAAAAATAGCTGAATTATGCACTTTGGGGTAAAAGCATCAAACTTGGCACAGTGATAGTACAAGTTCTATTGACTATTTTTAGCTATGGACCCCACTCAAATATCTTCAGGGGGAGGCACATTGTGCCCTAGGGGGAAGGGGTCATGGCCTTTTTGTTTTGGTCCTGAAAAGACTCAAAAAAGGGAGAAAAGCAGTCTCATTTGCATGGTGTCCATCACGATAACCTCGAACATAACCCTAGTAGTACTACCGCAACTAGTTCTGTACATGGCACAGTAATATCGTCAAGGCTCTCGAGAGATGAAAATTCTATGTCGAGGTGCTGAACTTCTATCACGCAATCAAACATCAGCTTTCTTAGGAAGAGAGAACTACCTGGGCCACAAGAATGTTTTATGGAGAGCACTGAACTTTTTACATCCCTTAGCAAACTATGAAGGATATTCAAGAAACTATGCCCGTGCTTGAGAGATTTGTTGTCCTAATATCTGACCACACAACCGAAGTCAAAGAGTCACTGATGCCAGAAACGTTTTGTATATTTGCGCAGAAGAGAAGAACCCTTGAGACCTCCTGTCTATTGACCATGCATTACATGTATTTCAGTACACCAAGAGAGTTGATTACAAAGATGGACATTGTTGAGGACAGTGCTTTGAATGGGGAGCATCAAGGGAATCATAAGAGTCAGATGCGTGGAAACCTCTATGCTCCACCTCACTGTGAGCATCAAAGGTGTAACTAAAATCAGCCCCAACCCCCCACCACCACCACCACCACCACCACCACCACCACTACCATGGAGATGAGGGATGAGGTCAGAGGAGAAGCTATTCGCTAAATGATTTGAAGTTATGCCAAACTTCAGGAAAGTCATTGTATTTTCCCTCACAGGAGAAACTTATACAAACATGGGTATAGAGATACTCCCACCCCTCCCCCTAAGCTGGGTTCAAACCTCCCCCCCTCCCCCAACGCCACTTAAAAATTAGATTATTTAGACCCAGTTTAACTTTCTTGGGACATCACGCCTTATTGATATGGAAAGATTGGCTTGTATTTACCGCTGTCTTTTCAGTAACATCAGTTTATTTGAAAAATGCAACCACCCCACCCCCCTAAGTACAAAATTTTTCCCCTGACTGGGGTCCATAGCTACTATTGTTCAGCAGCCCAAGTACTATTATCATGCTAAATTTGGTGCTTTTACCCCTAAGTGCACAATTTTTTCACCATATGGCTTGACTACACGGCAGAAATCAAAATCTTTTCACTTAATTGACAGTTTATAATTAAAATAATAATAATAATAATAATAACAATAACAACAACAACAATAATAATTAATAAACTATGAACAGGTAAAAAACATGCGAAATGGTTATTTGCTTACACAATGAAACTATAGAATTCAAAGTTACCACTTAGCACACAGATGTATGCCAAATTTTTTCAAATGTTTTGAAATTATTCTTAATTCTGGTAAAACAGGAAACTACATGGAAAATCAGATACTACTTACCCAAACACATTGTCCTGTTATTCGACTCCTGGAAACCTTTTGGACATTTACAAGTCTTGTTGTCTTGTGACATTTGGAATCCATTTGGACACTTACAATAGTAACTTCCTGGACTATTGATACACAAATGGCTGCAGTTGTTTTTAACATTTTCATTGCATTCATCGATATCTGTAACAGACCAAATTGAAATATGACTTGCCAATTGAACTTTCAGTAGTTACTTCACAGCAGTATACCAGGATTATATTAAGTCTTGTAATTTTCGACGGTTTGAAATAAAAACTACGACAGAAATCAAAATCTTTTCCCTTTATGGTCAGTTTATACTTGAACAAAGAATAATAGCAGCAACACTAATAATTAATAAACCATGAACTGGGTTAAAAGAGTACGAAATGGTAAATAAAACTATATATATATATATTTAAAGCTATCACTTAGCTTATGCCAATTTTTTTCCAACGTTTTGGTATCATTCTTAACTCTGGCAAAACACCACTTAATTGCTATAATACGTGTTTTAGGTCTAATAAACCAAAGTACGAAACTACACGAGAAAATTAGATGCTACTTACCCAAGCACATTGTCCTGTTTGCCGACTCCTGGAAACCTTTTGGACATTTGCAAGTCTTGTTGTCTTGAGACATTTGAAATCCATTTGGACACTTACAATAGTAACTTCCCTGACTATTGACACATAAATGGCTGCAGTTGCCTTTAACATCGGGATTGCATTCATTTACATCTGTAGAAAAAGAAAGAAAGAAAAAAGTGGTAATAAGTCCTTGACATTAACTGTTCTACTTACCACAGCTGCCTCTACTGCTCCAGTACTGTTACTACAACAGTTTGTACTGGTGCTGCTTCCAATATCACCACAAACATACGTCTCTCCTCCCCCAAAATTCTCGTTTCGCTTGGCAACATCTGTCGCAGGAGCACGGCCCAGTTAAGGGGTCATTATCAGGTTCAATTTTAGCGTGATAACGTAAGAGAGAATGTATGGGAGCTCTTGAAAATGGGGCTGATCAAAGGTTATTACTAGCACTACCATTACGTCTACCACTACCGCTACCACCACTCCTATCAATACCACAACCACAACCCTCACCAATGCTATTACTCTTAAAACCGCCAATACCACTTCCACCACTAACACTGCCATCACCACTAACAATACCCTTACCACTAGAACTACCAGTAACCTTTATAAAATTACCACCACTAACAACATCACCACTACCACTACCACTATGACCACCAATACCACAAAAAAACACCCTAACACAACCACCAACACCACTACCACTATCACTGCAACTACCAATACAACAAAAAGCACCACTAACAGCACCACCACCACTACCACTACCACTATCACCACCACTACCAATATCACTACCACTATGACCATCAATACTACAAAAACCACCCTAACACCACCACCACTACCACTATCACTAACACTACCAATAGCACAAAAACCACCACTAACACCACCACCACTACCAGTACGACTACCAATACCACAAAAACCACTACTAACACCACCACCACCACAACTACCACTGTCACTACCACTACCACTTCCACTCCCACTACCATTACCACTACCACTGTCACTACCAATGTCAGTACTACTACCACGCTTCTTGTGCTCCAAATACCAACTCCTCTACAAGAAAAGTGATGAAACTATCAAGACAACGATACAAAAAGAAATCAGAAAAAGAAACAGGTTTGGGAAGCAAGACTTACAATTCCGCTTATCTAACACGCTTTTCATTTATTCTTTTTTTTACCTTGACTGCACAACTAAGACATGAAAACATCAAAATTTACGTTTTTACTGAGAACGAACGGCAAGGCCAAAAACTGTGCTGTATCAACTTAAGCTCGAACCAGTTGAGAACTAATTTTCATTTCGCGAAGATTTGAACGATGTTACGATAAGGACAACGAAGACGGTGAGATCAAATTCAACTAAAAGGCATCATTACCTGCCACTCTCTTTGTACCGGTACTTACCCAAGCATTGTCCTGTTATTCGACTCCTGAACCTTTTAGACATTTACAAGTCTTGTTGTCTTGAGACATTTGGAATCCATTTGTACACTTGCAATAGTAACTTCTGGACTATTGACACATCTATGGCTGCAATTGCCTTTAAATTCTGGATTGCACTCATCGATATCTGAGAGAGACAAAACTGAAATATGACTTGTCGCTGTCAATACTTCAGATGTTACTTAAAAATTATACCAGGATTATTCTACGTCTAGTATGTTTCGACGACTGTAAATAAAAACTACGACATAAATCACTTTATTGTCAGTTTATACTTGAATCAGTTAACAAAAATAACAATAATAAATGAACCATGAACAGGCTAAAAAAAGAGGAAATGGATAATATTTGCTTACAATGGTTAATATTTGCTTACAATTCATTCAGGTCCAATAGTCAAAAAGTACGAAACTGCAGGGCAAAATTAGATGTTACTCACCCAAGCACAGTGTCCTGTTCGCCGACTCCAGGAAACCTTTTGGACATTTACAGCTCTTGTTGTCTTGTGACATTTGGAATCCATTTGGACACTTACAATAGTAACTTCCTTGACTATTGACACATAAATGGCTGCAGTTGTTTTTAACAGTCTGATTGCATTCATCGATATCTGTAAGAGGCCAAATTGAAATATGACTTGTCAATATCAATTTCAGATATTACTTCACAGCAGTATAACAGGATTTTTACTGGTCATATAATTTTCGACGACTTGAAAATATAACGACGACAGAAATCAAAATCCATTCCCTTATTTGTCAGTTTATAATTAGCAATACGTAACCGAACATACAAACAT
>CALNXK010000247.1:580000-613272 GCA_942486035.1 Porites lobata | reverse complement strand
CAATCTTAAGTTGGCTGAATTTTAAGTTTAAGTTATTCATAAATCTCGGCCAGACAGGTTATGAAAACACCATTTCTTAATTCTTTATTGCTTGGAAGTATGATCACTTCAAGTTATGCTTTAAAATCTTCAAAATCTTTCTTAGGCTATCAGCCATTGATAATTGCTTTGAATTGAGCAGATATCATACATTCCCACTGAAATGCGGTTCAAAAGGGTCCAACAGGTCAGAAAATACTTGATACAATATCATATCATAACTTCATACTACTGTCTTGATTTAGCCAAAGGATTGTATAAATGATAAGACCATTGCGTCTATTTTCCCCCGGAAAGAAGCGAAATGTTAGTTCCTCGGCTCTTCGATTCCACCGCATTGCCTTGGCGCATAAGCATGTTCATATCTGCGATGTCATTTTGCGCAGTCTAACATTTAATGTTCAGTTTCGATGATTGACGGGTAGAGGCTTGCTTCATCGACGATCGAAAGCCTTTACTGAAGAGTCTCAGTCGTTCTAAGTGATCCCATTTAAGTCGAAGATTAAATCTATCTGTTAGAGTTGACTACGATTCTGGCGAGGCTTGCAGTACTACAATATGCCTGTCCTGTTGGATAGATGCTGCCGTAGATATTATATACCGCTATTTCCGAGAAAGGTTGTCGGAAAAAATGTACGCGACCGAAAGGTAATATGGGGATATAGTCGATACACTGTGTTTCTGGCGACTGGCTATCAAGTTCTCACTTTTGTTTCCTTTCGTAAAACGCTCATAAACACATTTCCTTGGCCTTTCCCATTGCCGAATTCCTTTCCAAATTTCGCTGAAAAGATGGTGAACTCAAAACCACCCATAATGCCTTTCAGGATTATCGCGTGCACTTTCGACAACCTGCAAACAGCTAACCCATTCATCAGCAGTATTACCCACCCTGAAATATTTAAATTTTGCTTTCGTTTGTTTCATGCTAAATATCGTAACATACAGACTGTATATACATTACTGCACTGAGGTAAAACGTCCAAGGAACATAAAAGAAATATCAGAACGTCTAGTTTCGATAAAACTAACTGTTCCAAAAGGTTAACAATGGTCTTGGTGTGTGTAGAAAGGTCAGGGGTAATCAATTTACTAGCCTTAGTGCAAGACAGATGTGGTTTGCTTTTCCTCAGTCAGCGTCAACTAATTTGCTACGTTAATTTCGAAATAGAAATTCTGCAGTCGCAAACACTGAACTCTACAACAGAATCACCTTCGCAGAAATAAAATCGTTTTGAATATTGCTTGGTGGGGAGAGGACAAAATGCAGAACCCTAAATCATACGTGCCCGGGTACAGAATGGAGTCATTTATTAGTAGAAGTAAAACACATCATCAACATGGTGACATTTAGATGAACGCCTTTTTATTTCGAGTAGTACGGCTTCACCGTTTTGTCCTCTGCCACTTGGATAAGAGATAAAACGGACATGACATTTTCAATGCTGTCTCGTCAAATGATTCCAGTATTGACAACCTCATTGACCGAGAGCTGTCACTTAATACTCTGAGTCATGGACCAGTGGAAGCGGATGTCATTCTTACTACGTGAACAATATTCAATGTCCTTTTTTGCACTGTTATTGCATGGACAAAATAATTCCATGTCGCCAATACATTAAGCTGTTTAAAGCACACAGTTTTTGTTCAATCTGTTTTTGGTGCGTCTTTTTCAAGCATATGTTTTAACTTTCGCTACAACCTTCGTAACTGTATGAACGTTTTGAACTCTTCACACTGGAAGGCGAAAGCTCTCTGCATTTGAAATCTTGCACCAATAAGAATCGTTGTTTTAAAAATCCTACTTATTCTTTAAATTCTAACACATATTTAGATAATTATCGTTTTGGACTTCACGCTATCTCATGTCATACCGCTTATTGGGCCAAACACCAACCACATATACACACATTATGTTTATTCAATATCTATAATCGAACTCGCCAACTTCGCAGTTTATATCAGTAGCTAGAAATATATACTGGAGAACCATCTCTTCTCCGATTCACAATTCCGAGGTCTCCTTCTGTATTTTATTCAGAATATTTGATGAAAGCTCGTATGCTAACATTCACATGAAAAGAGCCTTTTTTTAGTTTTTTTTAAAAGTCACAATATTATGTGATTTCTACCCTGCCCTCTGTGAATAAGAAGCTAAGAGATGAAACACAAAAGTTATGCCATCAAAGCAAAAAGTGTTCAAGTGTGTCAAATGTTTTAATTCGCAAATAAAATTCCCGCCAGGGCTTATGCCGGCGGAACAAGTTTGCTTTTCGCGGATAAAGCTACCATTAATCTTGTTGGGTATTAAAATTAACCTCGTTAAGATTACCTCTTAACAAACGATTTTGAGGTCTGTATTTGTTGTGGGCAACAAAAGGCGACTGCAATCCTAATCTCCAGGTTGCTAGAGTGGTTTTCGTTTTGAGTGTCGTAAAACAAAACCAAAGTAATTATTTGCCAATCACATTAGGACACAGACAATACATTGAACCAATCAAACTGAAAGTAATTACATGTGGCTGACGCAAAAGCGCGGGAAAATGCATGCAAGCGTCACAATTGGCTTTTGGTTTTACTTGATTGGATGAAAAGGTGGCGAATCTTTTTAAGCCAATCGCATCGCGTACAAAGTGCAAAAACAATTACTTTTCGACACTAAATGAAAACTGCTCTATTACGCTTCCTGGCACGTTTGGTTGCGGTTGCATGTTTGTCTTGCTTGGAAGGTATCTTTACAGATTTTGTAAGGTTGTTTCCATGTGTAATGTAGTTGCATTGAGTGTTAGAGCCTTGACGTATCGTATATCCTTTTCTCAACCCCTCCCCCCTCCTCCCCTCCTCCCTCCCCTTTTTTTACAGCCTTTCCCCAACTGGCCGGGATTATTCTGAATTTTTGGCAGGTGCGTCGTACAGTTGTAACGCGAGTACAAGCCGTGAAAGCACTAGCGTTATGTCACAACGTGACGCCTGTCAGTGAAGATATCAATGGTGACCAAGCTACAAGGCTACGTATTGATAGCGTGACCAGTGATGAAAGTGACGCTGAAGTGAGGAAGGAAGGAAGACAAAGATCGTGACGTATCAGGCGTCAAGTCCGGACAGGTGAGACGAAGAGGAAACGTTTAGTGTAGTGGATTTATAGACGACGAGGTGAGACGAAGAGGAAACGTTTAGTTTAGTGGATTTACTCAGGAGCCTCATGGGCTCCTGAAATATATAAGCTTCTGTAAAACGAGCAACAGATTTCCAATTCCACAACCAAAAATTTACCTGGATTACAGAATTCGAACTACTTTAGTTTTGCAAATATCTCAATTGATGAAACCCACCCCATCGACGCAGCTTTAGTAATATTTCCCTGCACGACTAATCGTTTTGTCAATTCTTTTTAAGGTTGCCTTGGTAACCTGGACGAAGAGCGTGGGACTGACATTGGTTCATAGAGATCTGTCGACCATGCACCTAGAACTCACGGGAAATACTCGTGTTCAGCATTTTACAGATCTTCCCATTCACCCAGAGACCAAGAGAATGTATCATTGTTCTGGGTAAAGCAATTCTGTAGTCTTTAGTACAAACCTTTTTCTATTAGTCTGAAGGATGTTTTTTAAAATGTGAGTCGTCATTGATCTTTACCTTGAGCGACTGTCAGATGGCCCATCAAAAAATGTATTTGATAGAATGTGAATCATCAGTGATCGCTACATGAAGTTAGTTTTTAGATATGGTGATCTCAAGCCAAAATCAAAGTACACTCTCTGACCAATATAAAATGGCACCAACAATCTAACAAGCCAACCAGAACTCATGGCCAATTCGTATAGTAGCGCCAAGCCTCAGGAAAATTGGTACAAAAAGTCACGAGACAATAAGTTGTGTAGCTCCCTATTATGGTTTAACTTCTGATCGACTGATCGAAGCGACGTGAAAACAAACCTCCGTTTTTGATTAAGCGGGAGGTCAAGATGGCTGGATCCCTGGTGATGTTCGTTGTTGGCATCAAAGCGAGCGCAAAAAAAACAAAAAGACAGAAACTTAAAAATAAAATAAAACGATTCCAATATCCTTGTACCATCTTGACCGATCGAGCTTTGTCGATAAAGGATTTATTGTTTGGTTTAGAGGTGTTTTTCCTTTGCGAGACTAAACCGGGGAAATGCCAAGTGAGCCAGATAGGTCCATCGTTCAGATAGCCAATCAGAACATAAGATTCTTTTATCTTCCCTCGTAGATCCAGCTATATAAAAGGAAAAAAAAGACTTTATTTTGAATCTTTATTGATTACCTTTATTTATGGCCGATTAATTGCAAGGTAATCCTCAGTTTATTTTATCTTCATTATTATAACGTTTATGGTTTATATTGCCATTGTACCACTTGGCTCCAACCAGCTGTATATATTTTTATTAGGATATGTCATCTGGCGAAAATAACATTCTATATGAAGGGCGCTGATACTTTGATGAGCAGCATTGTACAGTATAAATGGCTAGAGGAGGAGGAGGTAATATTTCTAGGAGTAGTGGGTTAAATGACATGAGCAAAATAACGACTAGGTGGAGGAGAGGAACAATTCTAAAGGAAGGGTGGGTCAAATGTTATACAGTGTAACGCCTGGCTGGAGTGGTGGGCGATGTAACAGGGATGAGTGACTTAACTGGCGTGTGATACGACGACTGGGTGGAGAAAAGTGAACGGTTCTGGGAAGGGTGGGGTCAATGTCGTACAGTGTAATGACTGGCTGGAGTGGTGGGGGATGTAACAGGATGGGTGATTAACTGGCGTGTACAATACAACGACCAGGTGGAAAGACAATGGTTCTAGGGAAGGGTGGGTCAAATGCCATACAGTGTAATGAGTGGCTATAGTGGGGTGGGGGCGGGGAGAGATGTTTACAAGAAGGGTGGGTTAAGTGACCTGGTTACCACTTGCAGGAGTGGAATGTATACTACTGGAGGCTGTGTAAATGGCATTTTGTCTAATGACTTGCTGAAGTGAGGATGCAGTAGGCAGACTTAGCAAAGAAAACGCGACGTCCATTGACAGCGTGAAAGCGCACGGCAGAAATGTGAGTCATTTCATTCTTTCCATTCAAATAAGGACTAATTCTACCGCTCTGTCACTGGTCAAGTCGGTTTTTAGATCTGCGCTTGCCGTTGTCACTGTCGCCACGTTGTCTTTACTAAATCTTCCGAATGTTATACTAAGGACGGTGTCTTTGGCTGAAATGTTGCCCAAAGTTAGGTTTAGAATATAGCGACAGTTTCAGTTCAACAAGTTTGTGTAAATTTGTTTTAATTTCCTGCCTTTTCAGTGCAGTAACATGGCCGTGAAGGGTTTCAAGAACCATTGTTGTTGCCAAAAATTCTTGGAAGATCAGTACAGGATTTTGAGGTTTGTTTATCCTTAATACCATGCATATTATTGTAGTATATGAATATTCGGAGCGTTTGCAGGAGGTTTGGGAAGCCTAGAACTATGTAGGTCTCTTCTTGAGTGTAAACAGCAGTCTTGGAGTTGCTCCCAGAGACTAAGGGTTATCAGTCCCACGAAATCTTCAATATGCAAAGTGATTGACAGCATGGCTTGCAAGACAAGGTTACACAAACGCTCTTCGTCTCGTAATTTTTTCAACAAACGCAACGCTAAGATGTTGGTCAGACAAAGCGGTTTCCTTGACGTCGCGATTGTCTGATCTGAGACAAGTGTTTACAATCATAACATTCCACCGTTTCGTGTTTGAATTAACTGCCATAGTGATCGTGTCATTTCTTTTTACAGCATCAATGCATACAAAGCTAAACTGAACATTGCCTGACAGACCAAATAAGGTTGGGTCATTTCCTTTGATTTGTGCTCGTCTTGCGTATCTTTTCTTTCTGTTTTGCCAGTCAACCGACTACTTGAACTTTATCTTACTTAATCTTCTAGGTTATGGACGTACAAAGAACTTTGGAACACGACTTAGAATTGCTGTGTTTAACAGGCGTTGAAGACAAACTTCAGGTAATTTTGTGCGCAAAAACTGTTTCGTCAGTTGTGAATAATGACATTTTAAGATCGCGTAGCAGTAAAGTAAAAATACTTTACGTTCTTCTTAAGAGATTTGCAAATTTAAGTCAATCTTTCGTCATTTAATTGTTTAATTGTTGCCGATTAACTACAGACTTTGACAAGTTGTGCTGAAAATTATCGTCAACGGCAAACTTTCACTACCTCCAGATTAATTAAAATCTATTGTCAGATTCGTAAGTCTTAGAAAAGTTTGGGTAAAGCATAATTGTCTAAGAGCTCGTTGCCTCCAGGAAGTAACTGTTGTTTGTTGTTGTTGTTGTTTTAAACAAATTTATACAGCTTCGACTGTAATGAACTGCTGCTACTTTCCTTACAGGTTGATGTTCGTCCTACGCTTGAAATGCTTCGAAATGCCGGAATCAGGGTGAGACATCGCAAGATTATTTAAGGAACAAACACATTGCCTTTGAAAACCCTTACACGGGCTGTTTTCTAACTTTCAGATATGGATGTTAACAGGGGACAAACTCGAGACCGCCACCTGTATTGCACAGAGTTCTCGCCTCATTGCCAGAAATCAAATGATACACACTTTTAAACAGGTATTTCTTTTTTTTTTTTTTGATGACATAACACGAGCACCGTTCTTAATATTTCAGCCAGTCCTCAATAGTCCTATTTAGATACAATTAGCAAAAATGTTTGTTCATGAATGTATTTGCGGAATAAGAATTCATATCTATCTTTGCCGAACTTGGTGAAACTTTTGCTCTGGCTGTGGTTCTTCGTCTCATATTTCCGCAGCCATGTTGGAAGAGTAAAACAATAAAACGATTTTCCTTTGGGAAAAAGTTTCATTTTCATGCAAATAATTTTTTATCGCGACTTCAAGTTCAAGCCTTAAACCGTGTAAACCCAAACATCAACATTCAGATTCTCATTTGTTGTCACTATACTTTTTCCATAGAGGTAGTGGGGAGATATTGTTGAAGTATCAGTTAGATTCATCTTGTGTGATCATGTCTTTAATTCTCGTTACCAATGTGTTTTGTAAAGCATTCATATTACAAAGAGAAAGTTATCTACCCACCTTCTCTGTTATTTCTTGGCAGATAAGCAATCGTTCCGAAGCACATTTAGAGCTCAATTCGTTGAGGCGAAAAAATGACTGCGCTCTGATAATCAAAGGAGATTCATTAGAGGTATGTCTAAAATGGCCGTCATCCGAGTACTTCTGATTAACTCAGATATTTTACCTTTGTAGTTCATCAACTGATTACTGTTCCAATCTGTTCTGCCAGGTTTGTTTACGCCATTACGAACAAGAGTTCATAGAACTAGCTTGTAACTGCCCTGTTGTGGTGTGTTGCCGCTGTTCACCGCAACAGAAGGCGGATATCGTGACTCTTCTAAAGAAACATACAGGAAAGAGAACTTGCGCAATAGGTGAGATAATGAACCACTGAGTATCGTGTATCTTTTTGGGCGCCATTTGTATGTTGCCCAATACTATAGGATGATGTGCAGCTGAACAAATTCACGTTTCTCTGAAGTCTTTTCTTTCTACAATATGCCAATTGCACGATGGCATCCTTTTACTACTAACACCACGATTCATTTCGGTTTTCTGTGATATTTTCAAAAATTTGGTAATCCGAGTGAGATTAAAATAACAATAGCCTTTATTTACTTGCGCAAGAAGGCAAAACCCTGAAGGATTATGGTCGTAGCAGTATAATGACGTTATCGTGCAATTTGCCTCTAGTCGACTGGCCATTTTCAAGTGTTTTGTGAGACTGGGTCGTTGTTGTTTCGAATTACACCATGGGACTGTTTTGGGACACTGTCGCCTCTAGTGCGACGTTGCACAGGAAACTGCGTGAAAATTAGTTCTCCAAAACAATCCCATGATGCAATTCGACGCAGCACCGACAGCCCACTCCCTGACAACGTGGCGAGACCTCGTGTGCATTAACTCTGATCTCGTTGTCGTGAAGTCGCTTCGCCTGAGTGAAATATGAGCTCCTAAATAAAACGGTTTTCATGCCATAGTTTCTCTTCAGTGATAGGTGTTCTGTCTTAATTTTATTTTAGGTGATGGCGGAAATGACGTCAGTATGATTCAAGCAGCTGATGCGGGAGTTGGCATTGAAGGAAAGGTAAGAGAAAATGTCCTCTCACTAACGAAGGACCAAGAGACTGGCAAAATATGTTTGCTGTAACGATGGTTTGTGACATGGAGTTCTTTTCCATAGTATGTACAATAACTGGAGTGAAGAAGATCGTTCGTTACAACGAGTACTTCGTTATACCAAGGTTCTGCTATCGTGCAGAAGATAGAACGAAAACCACATACGCGTTCGCCAGTCAACCTCAGTTTTCTATTAGTCGTGAAATCACAGTAAAGTCTCTCCAAGTGCAGCCTCGAGTCTTGCGCTGACTTACTGCACAAAATGTGGCGTCTAGATGGTCACGCTGGTCGTGTATAGGGTGATGGATATAAACAACACGATCCCTGTTATTTTTAAAAACGCTGTATAGGATGAAGGATAATGCGGCTAAGTGTATAAAAACTTCGTGCTCATTTTGATTTCCCAGAGTAGGTTTCACATTGCGTGAGCTAATTGCGACCTTAGGAAACCAACACCTAACCGTAGCAAAATGCACAGTCCGCTGGTATTAACCGCTGTTTAACAGAGATTTTCTTTCCATATCCATGGTTTATGCATTATTCTCTCTGTCATTACAGGAAGGTCGACAAGCGTCACTTGCAGCAGATTTTTCCATCACACAGTTTAGATATCTTGGAAGGCTATTGATGTGGCACGGAAGAAACAGGTTCATTTATTTTTTTTTGTTTAGGTTAGAATCTTGATTTTTTTAAATTGTAGATGGTGGATTTGTGATCACGATAGTGCTCCCTGCTTCATTCTAATGATGACTACGATGACGATGGTGTTGATGATAACGATTCTGCCGCTGATTATTTTAGTGATGATGGAGGTGATGATGCTGATAATGGGAGCTTAAGCAACGACGAGACGGCGACGTCAAAAGGAGAACGGCAATAACGCAATAGGTTTGAATTAGCAAAACAACAACTTTGCACGTGTCACGCTTTTTGTGCATTTCTTTTGCCGTCGTTGCGACTACAACGTGAAAGTGTCTAATTGCACGTTTTGTCGAGGACAGAACACGAGACAACAACTTTCCTTTTTTTTTTTCGTAAACTTTGATACAGTCCTTTTAGAATCAACCCAAAAATTTGCCAACATTTGACGAATTAAACGAAATGGAATAAGCGCGGTAAAGTTTGAAGCAGCGCGACTTCACTTTAAAGTGACGTTTTCGTAGCCGTCGCCGTCGTCGTTGTTTAAGCTCCGTAATAATGATGACGATGATAATCGGATGGTGACGATGACGATGACGATGTTGATAACGATGATGATAATGATGATGATAATGATAAGGATGACAAATGACGATGACCATGATGGTGGTGATGAGTTGTGGCAACTCCACTTCCTATGTTTTGATGGAAAGAACTTCCACCTCACAAAATTCGTTTTGTTACCGTTTGTATTTTCTTTCCAGTTACAAGAGATCAGCAGCTCTGGGCCAGTTTGTTATCCACAGGACTTATTATTTCCATAATGCAGGTAGGCTGGCATGTTTTGCATTTGAACTTCCGTATTTTATGCGCCGAGCAGGTTGATAACATCTCCCTGGCCAACAAGTTGAGCTCAGGAATTTTTTTTTCTGCAAAGTTCCCCCTTTACTCACGAAGATACTGGAAAGATAAAACATTATGACAACTGAAAAGAAAGAAAAATCGAGGGCGAGGCGGATCCCGACCGCTTACCTTAACAGTTTTCAAAACAAGGTAGAGTTCATTTGGGTGTGATTGGAATGGATCTGAGCTTCAACCAATTCTTTGAACAGCGGCTGAAAATTTGGCGAGCTGCAGGTGATATTCGTCCTTCGTGCGTGACCAACAGACCGGAAACGAACAGCGAAGGATTTTGGGAACAAATCTAAAGGAAAGAACATATGAGGAGCTGTAAGGGGATGTTCGAAAGACATTGGTCTTGATGACAGTCATATTGTCTCTTCACAGAGACTGGCGCCCGTTGAGTCATTGTTGAGTTGCTGATCTGTGTTTTCTTTTTGTATCAGGCGGTGTTTTCTTGTGTTTTCTATTTTGCTTCAGTTTCTCTTTTCTCTGGAATTCTTTTAATCGGGTAAGTTGCCGTTTTATTTGTTTCCCTGTTTTTCCCATTCAGTGTATTGCACAATCCATCACCCTCAGCTACATTGTTTTTGCTCCGTAAAAGAGCTTAAACCAGGGCTCAAAATCATGTTTGGACTGTGGCCGGCCATGTTGACCCGCTAAACATATTTTAGCTCGGTCACTGTTCTGGCTCGTTACTGACCGGTCAAAATATTGTATATATTTATTTTAAAATAATAGCCATGCAATTCCGACAAATAATTATTTAACTGTTTTTGTAACTTCCAGAATAAATGCGATTGAATTTTTAGTTATTTATTTGAGAGCTATCTACTTAACCGGTCAAAATGATCGGCCAACTGACAGTTTTTCCGGACAAATGGTCATATCCGTTGACCGACCGTCATTTTGAGCCCTTTTAACTGAGACAACCAAACAGTTATTTCATTCGATGGAGACTCCATAGTTTTCTCGTTCTTGCACTTACCAAATGTCATGACCAGGTACCGTTGCTCTACGACGATGCTAAAAGTTCTTTGTCGTGGTCAATTGTCGTGAATTGACTACTTTCATTCTGAGGTGGACGTTTTTAACGGTCAATAATTTTTTGTTCCCTGTATGAACACTAACTGCACAATACTGATTTGCTTCATTTGACTGTAGGTACGGCACGGCATACACAATGCTCCCGGTTTTCTCTCTTGTATTGGACGAGGATGTTCCGTCCGACATCGCGTTAATTTATCCTGAATTGTATAAAGATTTAGGGAAGGTTGGTGATAAAACTAATAGTGTAGTTGTTGTCGGTAATTAAATTCAATATTTCTCGGTTTAAATGTTTCTTTCCCCTTGTTTTGGAGAGTACTAACGTATGATAATGCGTTTGAGAGGAAAAGAAAAGTAAAATTTCAACCATGGAATGATAAAATTGAACCTATTGAAACTTTGCGCCGTTTTTCCATGGATTTTAGTCAGGAAGATTACTGGTAGTCTTCATTTCTTGTTTCTTCTGTTTGTAAATTGCAGGGCAGATCACTTTCATACAAGACTTTCTTTATTTGGGTCCTGATCAGCATATATCAAGGTAAATTTAATAGGAGGGGTTAATTCTCTCCGTCGTAATAATCACCGGGAAACCACCTTTTATTATACCATATTGTCGATTACCTCCATCTAGCATACGTTCGAGAACATTCCCTGAGGAAGCTTTTTTTTATGTATCAGTCTTTCAGTGTGAGTCGTTATCGAAAGAATGAGACGCAGGAGGAATTGAGTTTTCAAATCTTCCATAATTCACCTTGTCCACCTCTGTCACCCTACATCCGCCCTTGGGCATTGGACTGAACTGGTTGATGTTACACACTAGAATATTACATATGATTTCGTAGCACTTTAATGAAAAGCTGACGTTGTTGTTTGTTTCAGGTGGTATCATAATGTTCGGTGGCCTTCTCCTGTTCGATCAGGACTTCATTCACGTGGTATCCATAACGTTCACTTCTCTGATTCTCACTGAACTGATTATGGTAGCTCTCACTATTCATACGTGGCACTGGCTTATGTTAGTAGCTGAAGTCATTAGTCTTCTTATCTACATTGGAACCCTTATTGTCCTTAAGGGTTATTTTGGTAAGTGCTGTCCTCGCTATAGACTGAAGCACCGTCAGTTTCCGTAAATTATGCGATATGTATTCTGATTTACTTTTATCATCTTAAGGCCGCGGGGGACACCTGTCTATGAATAAATTCATAAGGCAAAATTTTTGCTTGTGCTACGTCTTTTAAAACGCTTATGTCTCGGCTGTTTTAGAGGCGATTTAGATAAAATTTTACAGAGACATTGTTAGTGTGTGCCCTCCCTTCACTCAGTGGCAGTTTTGCGTGCATGTAATTTCCCTTCAGTGTGTTACTTTGTGGTCGTTTTCGCATATATATTGGGTGCATTATTACATTCGATAAATACTTATATGATTTTGTTTTTGATTTGATATACATGTTTTTTGTTTTTCAGACCAAAAGTTCCTAATATCCTCGGGTTTTTGTGGAAGGTTGTTGTTATCACTCTAGTCAGCTGTTTACCACTGTACATTCTGAAATATCTCAGGCGCAAATACGCTCCACCAAGCTATTCAAAGCTGACGAATTAACAAGTGGACTAACTTAAAACTCATTCACTGTGCTGTGGAAAATTAAATGATGTATTGGCAGTTATGGTTATAAACTCCTGTTTTTCATTGGCCTGACTGGCAAGTTAGTTTTGCTGTCCGTCGTCCGGTTTGTCTCATTCCCAGGCACCGTGAGGGAACTTAACGATTTGACAACGACAAAACCTGTGAAAACTTCGCTGACAACTGACATTGCGTCTTTTTGTTATCGGCGATTATTCCAGTTATGTTGGA
This sequence comes from Porites lobata, assembly GCA_942486035.1. Lineage (NCBI taxonomy): Eukaryota > Metazoa > Cnidaria > Anthozoa > Scleractinia > Poritidae > Porites > Porites lobata. The sequence continues at coordinate 600,585 of CALNXK010000247.1, read as the reverse complement.
GCTGACAAGAGGGGACCTCGTTCGAGCGAGATAGGTATATACGCTCGTTGTGCAGCGGACGACAAAGCTATTAACGGTTGTTGTGCCGTCACACTTTTGTATAGTCCCTATTGTCGCGCGTATAACAGAGACCGTAAGGCGTCGTGGGAAGGATGTGATGTAGTGTTTCATTCCCTATAAGGCCAAACGCACCGCTTAAGAGCAAACAGAAAAGCCTGGGCTCAATACAGTGTCTGGCTCGCGCCACTGGCCGCGGTGCGAGATGGGCTGTTTCAAGTTTAAAAACAAAAATTTCAAAATGCTAGACAAGTTTTATACGTTAGGAATAAATTTATTTTTCCCATTTCTCCCTGGAGATGTAAGGGTCTAAGTTGAGTAGCTAAAAAGATATAAAGGTTGTCTAGGGATGTAATTTAACAGAAATTATTCTTGTATCTGGTAGTTTCTGGACTGAAATTAACTAAAAAAAGTTGTTTAAAATTTTTGTGGTATACAAGTACCATTTGCAAAGGTATTTAATAGGTGTGCTGATATTCATTGAAATGAAATAGTGGATGAATCATCCAATCTGTTGTAACAATATTTTATGGAGGTTGCTCCATGCAGATATTTTTTGAATTAACGAGTTTCAGTTCATCTGTCTTTTGTTCTTTTCGACTGTTGACCTTGTTTCTCTTGAGGAAAACATTTCTTTCATCCGTTCATTTTGTTGCCATTTGGTTGCAAAAAGAAACGAAACTTTAAGAGTCCTCTTTTTCTAGATACTTATCCACGTGGATCGCCGAGTTCGAGAGTAAAAATTACCCGTGATGTGTGTGTTAGGGGCGGGGGGGTGGGGGGGAAGGGGCCATTGGGGGCCATTCCTTTAAGTACGGGCAATTGAGAGGGCATTTGCGAGTCATACTTACGGGCTATTTGCTGACATCTCAAGCTCTTCCAGTTTCCGCTTACCATAAGACATCAGGATATCGATCTTTCGACCTGGGCGATCGACCTCGACAGTCTACTGAAAGTAGGGCATTATGGACACTATAACAGGTGATCCGTTTTTCCAAACCTCTCATAGTTCTCATACCAAATGCTTTGCTTATATTTGTAGGACTTTGCGGAAATAAGTCTACTGGGAATAAAGGGGGTGTTTAGTTGAATATTGGATTTGATCGTATGTGACTAAAATAGTACTCCATGATGAATAGTTAGTCAACATATTGATTAGAGTGATTTTACTTAACTCGTGAAATTGTCTTTTTTTGTTTATTTGTAGCTATTTTGCACTAGTTGTTATTATCTGTTTCACGGTTCAAGTAAAATCACTCTATCCTCTGACTTGTAGCTGTGGTTTTGACAAGGTTTTGTAGCGAAAAAATAAGGCAACATAAAGGTAATAAAATGAAAGAAACCAAGCAAAAAGTCTTGTGTAGTTGTTAGTCAGACTTTTTTACTTTTGATTGTGAGTAGTAAGATGAGCGCTCGTCAGATGTTCTTTGTTTTTTTATCCTTCACTGAAAGTAGTTCCTCATTACTCATTCAAGGGATAATTTTGCAAGCAGTATAAAATAGGTGCGCAAAGAAATCCCTTCCCGTAAGTAAGAGGGGCCGTCCGTCCCTCGTCTTGTGATTACTGCCTAGACATAAAGATATACAGTTCCCTTATAAAAGATCACCCAAAGCAGTCATAACTATTCAATCATGGACTAAAGAACATTATCATCTGTCATCACACGAGTATTCACAGTTCCCTCATAAGTTTTTCTAAACTTTACCCAGTATATGATGTCTTTTAACATAAGTGTAGTTTAAACTGCAGTCCCACGCCCCGTAGTGTCGTCAAACCGCCTAACTTTGGAATTCAAAGTCCTCGTGGCTATGGTACCTCGTACATTTAGGCAAAATTTTGCTTGTCGTGATTTCTTTAAATCTCTGACGCTCGGTCCAGCTGAAAATTTACAGATACATTGGCAGATAAAAAGCGTTTGCGAAAAATATTGTTATTCGGTGATACCCGTTTTTGGCGGCAATACCATAAACTACCTGGTGAAAATATGAAAACGTGATTTTGTGTCGAAGTTTGCCACTCTAGTTAACCTTTACACTGTGTGATTGTATCAGTAAATGATTAGACAAAAACCTTAAGTATTTTTTGACCAAAGCGTTTCTTACTGGTGAAAGCTTTCTTAAGTTCAGACCGTTCAATGTCATCCCGGAATTTAATGCCTTCTGTCTTATCGCAAAAGCGCGCTTTAGTAATTCCGCTTCGTTTTAATACATGTATGACACATTACAGTATACACAGTTTACCTCTTTATAGGACATTGCAGTGCCAGCTCCTTGAGCCCTGTATCTCTACAAAATCCTGGCACACAGAATTCAAGGATTATGGCAATTACAGTTCACGCGTTTCAATTGGGAAAGAACAATGCGTCGCAAACTATTTTGCGCAGAAGCAAAGGGAATTCTTTCAGGCGAAAGAACTCTCGTTTTGTTTGGAAATTCCAAAAACAAGCCAACTAGCTTTCAGTACCCACTAAGTTACACCATAAACGTTTTATTCACATCGTTCGTGCCATGCAATTTTTAATAAAATCACGTGCCGATGTAGTTGCTAGAATCTCTGTATGGGTTATAAAGAATCAGAATAGCATTACCGATCTTCGTCATATTTTAAGCAATCAGCTTAGAAATCAGCTTTGATTTTCGCCGCGTAACGTTGATGTTACGATAGGATTTTAAAAATTAATAACCCTTCAAAGCCCCAATAATTAACATATAAATTCTCCAGACTTTTCTCCATAAATTTTCCTACAAAGTTAAGGTGATGTTACACGACACGATTCGCAAAGACGATTTGCATCACATCACAGCGTTGCAACTTTGTTTGAATTGTTCCAGCATTGCAACGATGTGTTGCGCTAAAAATGGTAGTTGCGAATCGTTCCGTGTAACATCACCTTTATTGATAAAAGATTAAAAGCATTTTCTTTTGGTGATCAGTTTATTAATCCTAATGACCTTTTTTAAAAGGTGATGCTACAGGAGACGATTCGCAACAACGATTTTTAGCGCCACACAGCGTTGCAATATTGTTGCGACATTGTTTCGAATGGTTAAACCATTGTTCCAACATTGCAACGCTGTGTTACGCTAAAAATCGTTGTTGCGACTCGTTCCGTGTAACATCACCTTTAATAATATATCGATTTTATTAGGAGAAAATTGGTGTTGGTTATTTTTGGGAGAAAACAAAATCTTGCATTTATAACAAAACTTCGGTTTTCTACTAACGACGATGGTGGTCAAATTTTATTCATCTAAGGAACTCAAGCGACTGAAACAGGTTAAAAACTATCTCGTATTTCAAATAAACTTCAATCAATTTCCTCACGTCATGTCCCAACAAAAACTGGACGAAAATTATATTAATTTATACCGCTAAAATTTGTATTTATGAATTTTTGTCAATAAATGTTTGGGATCATCTCTTCGACCGTCTTGAAAGGTGTCCAAAAAAGTCAGGTTCGTCACCATTTTACTTTTTTCCTGGGTCTTTAGAATAATTCTTCATTAGACCGTCAAACACGTTAACGGTAAAGTTGTTCTTGCATTGATTGTTGATCCTTTCTTGCACCATTTTAAACATCAGAAATAGTCACTTCAACTTCTACTCCAAGCTCAATACTGATGGATGTGAAGATCAATCAACCTCTTCTGGTAATTGTAAATCCCAGTTAAAAAAATGATTTCTCTTTGTTTGTTTGAAGATGCTACGTTGAATAACAACAGCAAGGTCTAGATGCCAAGAGAACGATGTCATTTTTTTAAACCATGCATGCTCAAACACAAACTTGTTCCTTTCAGATTAAGGGCAGTGCCTGGCGAGTTCCATTTACGTAGCGTTGAACGTACTTGTTTCATTCAACAACATTTCTGCGATGATCAGACATCCCATAATAAACGGTCGACAGTTAATAGAAACAATGAGGCCCTAGACTGAAGGATGTCTTGTTCTGGAATCCAAATTACACGTAGGTGATCCAAAACCTCTCCTTTGTCCCAACAGAACCTCCTCGCCCCTTCTTCCCTGAAAATAACAAAAAGTAAAATCCTATAGTTTTTAAGCCCCGTTTACACAGGCGATTTTTTGGTGCTATTTCAGACGTGTTTTATTGCGTGTGTAGATAAGTGGCGAGCATTGCAAGGCGCTTTGATGTTGCTTAATAGGCCATTTTGATGTTCGAGGGAGACTGGGTCGGGATTGGAGGACGATTGGCAACCACGATTTTTTGTGTAACACCCCATTGCAACATTGTTGCGACATTGCTTGGAATGGCTGCAACATTGTTCCAACATTGCAAGGCTGTACTGCGCTAAAAATCGTCGTTGAGAATCGTTCCGCTTGAGATTACCTTTAAATTACAAGACAAGGACGACTACGAGGACGAGATTTTCTTAACACTATCTAGTGCGCAGGCGTGAACCAACATCATTTCGGCGGGAAAACGCGATAGCCTTCGTCATTCTACTCTCATAGTGGCCGGAACAAGTTATCTAATGTAAACACGCGGGAAAAAAAGGGATTGACATCTCGTCCTCGTTAGGAACTGAGCTACTTTTAAACAGGTTTTGATTTCAAAATTTGCCTTCGGACCCGAAAAGTTACCTGGCCTTTCGAGAAACGGGCCTCTCGTTCCTCGAATTCGAAAGATGGTTAAGTTTAACCCGGAATTAAGCCAAATTTTAAGCAAGGTTTTTCTGTCTAAGAACCTGTAACTCGAGCTTACAAAATACTGTTGTGTCTTTACTTCGAAAAAAGAAATGATAACACAAAATGTTACTCTAAGCAGTGCGTTGGAAGTTAAATACAAAAAGTGAACAAAATTTTAATCCTGGATTAGCGATAATCGGCCTTTCAGGAACCGGGCCCTGGACCAGTCAATTTTGTTTTGTTTTTTTTTTTTTCTACTCAAACTGGTTTTCCGAGTACAAGCATCCGTTTATTGATAAGCCGATGTTCGTAACTAAGCCCGATGTTCATGTACCAAGCGCACAGCTATCCAGGTTTCCCAGCAAGAGGGCTGCACATGCTCAATAAATATCTTACTCAATTTGTGCAGTGTCTTTCTCGATTACGCTAAAATCGAGCTGGTGAAACTCAAAGAAAGGCTCTGCCATCAGGGTCCCTTCGCGACGGCAGCGATGGAGGCGGCTCTATTCGCAGGCAACTCCACAAAGAACAAATACCCCACATGATTCTTTTTTAAAACACTCTGAGGCTACGTGCAAACGGGCGCAACAGCTCCCAACAATGTTGGGAGTTGTAAGCCAACAATGTTGCGTCCGTTTGCACGGGGCGAAAAGTTTGACCCGTTTCAAACTTTGCGCAACAACACGCAACAACATCCAACAACATGCAACAGGGTGTGCAAACGAACACAACATGTAACATCCAACAAAGTTGGGAATTGTGGGTCAACAATGTTGCATCCGTTTGCACGTAGCCCGATACTCACATTAACTAGCACAATGGCTTGGACCCAATCCTCTGTTCTATCTAAGCTGAGATCAGCTGGGCGCTGCTGAGCAATAGGGGATGAAGCACAAGCAAGCAAGAAGTCCCTTGTCAAGCTGCCTTTGCTGGGCTTTAGATCCGCAGTACTAGGCTCTGTAACAAATTGTTCAAAGAAAAATTTAAGGCATATACACAAGGCTACGAATAGCGCAAGATAGCCTGAGATTAGGCTCTATTTTTTTCGCTTGGTATATGAATTGAAATTCCGGCGGGCGAGGCTTAACGAATATAGAGCCCAATTAAAGCGCGAATGCGTATGAGAGAATATATGAAAACTGCTAAACTTGGGTTAAGTCTCAAGTTAAGCGCACGATTACAATGTATAAATTACCATTACGAGCCAAAGAGAAAAGAACATACGTGTAGCCGAAGCTTACTTTTGGTTCTGTAGCATTAAGTATCCGGGAGATAACTGTTATTCGTTCACGCAGTGGGATGACCTCCACCAAAAATAGAGCATGCAAGAGCTAATACGTATCTTTAAAACCAATTCCACTGAATAAGAGTCTGCGTTTTTGAGGCGGGACCTAAGGGACCAAGTTGAGGATATTGGTTTTATCATTGGTTTAAAGTTTGTTTTATGTAGTTCAAGCTCATTATCGAACAACATAGACGCGTGCAGGTTCGTGATGAAAATGTAGCACCACAGGTTAAAGTAGCACAGTACACTCTGATATCAAGTTATAAGACTCAAGGAGCACCAACAACTGGGTTTTTCCAATTACTTTAATATAATACTTCATTATTTCCCATCTGAACAAAACATTCAAGGAGTTTTCAAACACTTTCAGCGGAAACTCGTCTTTTCAGACCCTCCTTGAAATCTAAATTGAAAATTCCATTACAGATAAGTGAAACAAAGGCTCTGGCGATGAGATTGCCTCGATATGGCCAATGACAGTATGCGTTGTTGAGGAAAGAAAAATCCAACTGAAAACGTCTAGTGAAAGAAGTATGAGCTCACTACTTGTCTCTTATTGTTACGCAGGGTCCGAAATTGCGCCTTCCTGGTTACCAATGCGACCAAAAATTCAGTCCTGGCGACCAGAATTTCATAGCTGGTCGCCAGCTGGCGACTTGTAAAGCTGGTTGTTATTGTAGACTTTCATGTTTGGAGAAAATGATTAAGAATTGAAACCTCGAAGCTCTTTGCCAACAGGTGTCTTACTTTTTGTCCTGCTGATATTTTTTTAATTTAAAAGGGAAACGAATCTTCCTGTAAATATACCTCCACAACAGCTACGATCAATACGAGTTGAACGTTTCCAAGCCACCAAGGGGAATTTTTGGCGAAAATAGTTTGCCCTCTGGCGACCAAAAATTTATACTTGCTCACCAGTTGGCGCCCATATTAAAAAAGTTAATTTCGGACCCTGTTACGGGTGAAGACTACTTGGCAATGTTTACCTTTTAAAACTTTGTCGTCTCCCTTCTAATGCTGCGAACAGTCTACCCACTCGTTCAATCTCTTCTTCAGCACTATCTGGTTGGCTTGGACTTGCTACACTGATGTCTGGATCATCTGTGTACTTTAGCTGTAAATCAAGAGATATTACACTTAATACCATTTAACAACAAATGGTGAGGGTACATTCAGATACTAAGGTGTAAGAGTGTTTTTACCGCGGCAGTATTAGCTCAGTCGGTAGAGCGTGTTGACTGCAGAGCGGGAAGGTCGCGGGTTCGATTCCTCGGGCCGGACCAATACTCAGGGTCTTAAAATAACCGAGAAATGAAGGTACTCCCTTTGCACTGCAACAGGCTAGACCTTCGCGTGGCTCGGATGACCACGTAAAATGGCGGTCCCGTCTCCAGTTGGAGACGTAAAATATAGTGTCCCCAATTAGTACTTTCGAGCTAAATACATTGACACTCAAATAAAAAGTGCATTTTTTTTCACAGTCTTACTGGGAAGCCTACGCAACGCCAACGGCGGCGGGTACAACAGCGGCAAAAGGCAATAGCTATGTTCACACTATACCAGATACTGGATAGGGCTACGTATCACCTATAACAACGGTAATTTCGGCGCGATTTCTGTAACGGAGCAAAGCTGTGCGGCGCCGATCTCTAAAGTGGAGCGTCCCATATCGGATAAGTTCTGTGCCACACTACGGTTACAGTATGAACAGGTATTTGGACCGTATAGCGGAAGTGAATAGGTAGGAGCGAGGACTGGAACCCACTAAGACGGAAGTAATTATCATATTTAGGAGTGAGGATGGAATAAGCCATTTCCGAGTTCCCCGGGCCTCTGTTTCAAAACGAGGGTAGGTGCTCAGCCTTTGATATGGAAATCCCTTTTCATTCTCATGGAAATAAAACTCATTTTCAAAAGAAAGGTTGTGCACCTAGCCTCATTTTGAAAGTGAGGGTTTTTGGAACTCGAAAGTGGACTATTTAGTGCACCAAACCCTCTCAGCCAACCGCGCCCGGCACAATGCTTTAAGTGTGAATAACTTACTCTAGTCCGAGCCGTTGCTGTACATACCAAACCAGATAGCTTTTCGTGTCAACAAGAAAAGCTATCAAATAGTGTGAAAACAGAAAAATTAACCAACATTTGACAAATGGAAAAGACATGGAATAAGGGCCAATGAGAACAAATCACGCGAATGTACTTTGCCAACGTTTTCGCCGCTTTCATGGTTTAAACTTCTTCCTACATTGTATATTCGCAACACAAACTGGAAGGTAAGTGAAAATTGCGAGCGAGGCGCGTGCGACACGCGAGGGGATAAGAGTAGAGCGGGAGCAAGCAGGAAAAAAAGATGCAAACAGTACTCACCATAACCTTGATCTTTGCAAGCTGATTCTTTGCCAGGTTTACACACGTACGGTAACCAGATATAAACAGTTGCGTGTCTAAAAGAAGTAATGATCATCTTTGAATTAAAACCGTGTTCATACCCTGTAGCTACAGTATGTAAGTGGTTGTTTATTGTAATTCAGGTGAAGTGCAGGTACATGTGTGCACCCTTAACCCCTTAAGCCCTAGGAGTGATCAGCATCAAATTTCTCCTTGTAATATCAATGCTTTGGAAAATAGAGTGGTCATGAGTATTACGAACATGAGCACACATGATGAATTTGCTTGATATTTTATCATCTTCTCCCCACTAATTCTGTAGGAAATGGATTGGGGCAACAAATGAGAATTCAAATGTTGATCTTGGGGTTAAAACGTAAACGGTCTTACTTTCTAAGAAATGGGTAAAGTTATGACTAGAATGGATATCTTACAATCAGGTTGGACACCCTATGTTTATCACACAACGCTATACGTCTCGTACTCTACAAGCATAATCCCTCGAGTTACTTGCATTTCCATAAAACACAATCCCACATAGATTACAAGAACAAGCAAAATAAAAGAAATGATTCCCCCCCTTCTTGCTACACCACATTCAGTATACAGGACAGGGTTGGAGGGGAATCTCCACTGGCTTTTAACCCTCCCCTCCCCTCCCCTTTTATACCAGCTACAAAGCATCACAGAAACAAAGTACCATAAAAGCTAAAGAAAATTACCGCTTATCATCTTGACATTAGCTCCTGAGCAAAGGGCCAGTCTTTCAGCTAGCAAACTGCGACCTTCTGTTTGAAGATGTTCAAGAATTTCTTCTGACAGTGGAACAAGAGCGCCCTGGTGGAAAACAAAATATGAAAACCTTTACTGACTGCATTAGTAGCGATTATTTATCGTAATTTATTTGGACATTTATCAGTGTATATATACTACCCAAAAAACCAGTAAGCACTATCACAAGGTTATGTTTCTAAAACCACAACTTGGAATTAAATTCCGGTTATCAATAATAGTCTGATTAAAAATCAACCCTACATGTAGCTTGATGTCAAGTTAATCATCCTTTGTACGATTCATTTAGTTTTCATATAGCCACTGAGAACATTAAAGAATGTACTTGTCTGAGTAGAAAAAAACATTTTGTAGTCCGCAATATACACTGCAGTAGACTCAAAGTCGATCGTCTGACCATGTCTGACTAAAATATACTGACGTGTGGCAGAATTTATCCTTCAGTGGGGCATGACTGAACTGATAATGTACAGGTGTATGCCTGACAACTTTTCTAGTTTGTCTGACTGAAATAGTAACTTGGTGAGGCATTTTTCCTTTCTGAAAAGATGAATTTACAGCCCTGAAACTTCAATAAAGTAACATGTTCTTTGGTCGTTATTTAACTTACAAACTCTTCTTGAAGTGCAGCTACAACACTGTACACCCTCTTCTTGGCAACCTAAAGGAGATAAAACAGACAATATCAGTTTCACATTGGTCAGATTTCTGTACCTTTGTTCAACACATTCTTTTTTCCCATTATCACTTTTTAACCTTCTTGCCCACATTGTAAATTGCAAAGAACTTAAGGGGAGAAGTATTTGCAATTCCAAAAAGTAACTAACGAGTAATGAGTTCTTTAGACTCGCCACAAGTCGACTGCGTTTGCGCTGAAGGCGCAAGGGATACTTGCAAAGTGAGCGAAAGCAACAAAGTTGCAAGATGAGTGATGAAACTTGAAAGTGGCCAACAGCTAAATTTGATTGTTCTACAAATATCCCAGCCTTATCAAACATTGACGTCATGAGAATGGAGGAAGCAGTCACCAAAAAAGTCACTGTTTATATACCTATTCTGCTTATTGACAGCACAAGGAATGTAAGGAAAACAGTTCATGATGATGATAGAGCCAATCCAAAAGCTAGAAACCTGTTGGACAATTACTCTGCAGTAAGCATCTGGCAGCATTTTCACAAAAACGCTTGGTGATACATACAGTCTCCACATTTCCTTGCCAATGACACAGCAGAAAGCATTAGGCACATCATAGACATGCAACGGATTTCAAAGAAATGTACCAAAACATGAGATGCAAGTGCAAAGTTGTTGTTTTGGTTATAAAACCAACTGTTCTTGACCTTCTTGATTCTGTCATCATTGTGGCTGCTTAAGGTGAGAATACACTCACCCCCAACCCTCAGTACCTTTCTACAGGCAGCACCTGGCTGTTGTGTAGGCCTTACATGTACCTGCCAATTTGCTTAAAGTGTTGCAAAACTAAATCTAGACACATTTCTGTGTAGTCACTATACACTGCTTAAATTTATTAGTACCTTGCACTGTTCAGGGTCACCTCTAATCTCCACTGTACATTTCTCTCTGTTGTGAAATATCCTACAACCTGTGTCAATCTTCAAACAAGAAATTTAGTTAAGCACCTTTCTTGGAAAATTTTAATTTATGTGGGTTTCAACTGACCACAACAGTAAAATGAATTATTTGTATCAGATAACAGCACTGCCTTGTAGTTGGCTTGGTTTCCCAGTGGGCTTGATTAAGCGTTCTACACATTCATTGCAATGGACAGGGTTATACATGTACAGTACTAGTGATCAACCTGAATTCTTTTAAAATCAAGATGGCTACTTTACTTGGCTTAGTTTGATTGTAAACGTTATATAATGCAGTTAAATGTAATTTAACAGAGTTAACAACAAGGAACACTAGTCTCATCTTGCTGGCCAAAGGTGTTGTGAGATGCGAATGAACCAGTATCCCATGTGCTCTTGCTCTTGTGTGTGTTGTAGCACTTTCTAGTGCATTTTCTGTATTCTGGCATGTCTAGCAAGTTATTAGTAGTTTCCAGTGCATTTTTCTTCTACCTTGTGATTATTTTTAGCGTTCTCGCATTTTGCCGTGTTTGGGCAGTTTTTAGCAAGCATTTACTCAGCCTTGGCATCTCAATCATAGGGACTCAGTTAATAGCCACCCTCCCCCCTCGGTCCCTTCCCTCTTTACAGTGACTTGCTCAGTGCGAGACGGTGCCTGCTTTCTTCCCTTGTGCTTGGGGGCTTATGGCTAGGTTGCCAGGATTTGCCAGCCATGGGAATGCTCTCCTCCTTGGAGCTGGCTCCCATTAGTAGAAGCTCCTGGATACCTCAGCCACCCAACTTCCACTTTTCGACACAGTTGCTAACTCACAGTAAGGGAGACATGTATCATCACTGATTTTGTGTTAGAATTTTGTAACAAAAAACAGCGTATACTTTGAGGAAGAATAAAAATACCTGGATATCTTTAACTTTCCTCCAGTGAAGAGCTGAGAGAGAAAAAAATAATATGATCTCTTTGTTCTGATACTCAAGTATAGAAAAACAAACAAAAATTATTTTAAAACAATTTATTTGTAGTAAAGTTGCATCAGACAGGGCATCTGACAGATGTACAGTGTATCAAATAACCCACCTTGGTTTTCCTCTTCACTAATTTGAATTTCAAGAAGTTCTGATTCAGATGCCACAAGATTTTCCTCACTACAATGGCAAAAATAAAGAAATTAACCTTCACACATGTCCAATAAACACAAATGGATACGATTCGTCAAACTGATGGTCCATTGGTACCAATGGTAGGTTTGGTGCCAACAGAAAACAATATCATTCCAATGGTTCTGTTGGTTAATATGCATCACATGAAGGGGACTTAGATTGTTTTCCCATGTGACCTGGCTGGGTACAGGGCAATTCCGATGGTCCATTGGTACTAATAGTACTATTGGTACCAATAGTAAAGGATGTCATTCCAATGGTTCCATTGGTGAATAAAACAAGCGAGGTCGAAATACAAACATGTCATGAGAATTCTTCATCCTATAAGCCATTAATGCAAAACAAGTTTGCTTCTACAGTGTACAACCAAGCAGAAACGCGTTAATAGTTATTATGAATATTCCTCGTTCTCTAAGCCAACCACACAAAACAATTTCACTTTGGCTCGGTTTTGAGCCCTCTGGAGAGTGATATAATTACCTTAAAGTTTCCTTGCTATCATGGGTAGCCTGTGTGGGAAGCCCAAACCCTCCTCTGGTTCTTTTAACTATATAAAAAGAAAAACAGATACTGTATCTACACAAGGTTGTCATGGAGATTTAAAGTAGACAGCTAGGATGTAAACATAGGCGGCTTCACAATTGAGTATAGCAAGTAATTTCAGGCTTTCACAATCTCACCCTTAGGCTGGTCTTATTCTCAGTTTTCTTTGTTTCTCAACCCTTGCTATTCATGATAATGAAAAGTTAGGGCTGGGGGACAAGGAAATTGAGAATGAAACAATTTTTAAACCTGAGTTTCATTTTGACCTACACTGTAATCATACACACATATTGTACATGTATACTGAGAATCTGACAGTACAGAGTAGCTACATGTAGGGTACCAGTACCATACACCTAATCTTTTTTTTCAACTATATCCCTTTGATGTTTATTTCAAACTTGGGTTGCACTGCTTGAATTAAAAAATGATTCAACTCCCTCTTATCTTTCAGACTTAAAAGTACTGATTTTACTGTACGTTTTTTTTAACCGGTTCAGTAGCAAAGGTGAGCACAAAGAGTTTTTTTCACCTTTAATTGATGGACCTGGTATTCGTTGACTCTACAGAACATGAGCAGGTATTTAATAATAAAATTAAGACCAGACTAGTGGCACCGTCACTACACAAGTACATGTGCTTGCGCCTACTCTCAGAAGAGGCGCCACGTGGTTCGATTCTAATAAACGGGCACCTCCCATAAGCGACCACTCAGTCTTTGCATTTTGGGTGGTTGCTTACAAGGGGCTGGACTGTATCTTTGTCTCAACAAAAAAGGAGCTGTGTCAGCAAGACCCAAACAATGAACTTAATGATTAAATAACAAGGTGCAGGTCCACTGAGCAGAGAAGGTTGTGGCTGAGGAAGTTAATGAATAAATAAATGACTGTACATACACTGTACATGTAAGTGCAGTAAAAGTACACTTTCTTTCTAAATCAACAAACCTTTCTCATCTGAATCCTGACGTTCAAACTTAATGTCACCAATGCTGTATCTTTTAGAATGCTCACTTGATGAAGGGGTTGTATCCTTTGTTGTCTCATCAACACTCACTGATTTATTAAAACGCCAGTTCTCGTTACCTGAGCCACTTCCCCAAAAGTCTGCTGAACTTGAAACCTTTCTACAACTCTCTCTCCAATTTTCTTTGGATGTACATGTATCATTGACGTTAGTTGTGTTTTGTAGTTGTGTCTTATCCTCTGATGGTCTTTCTCTCCAGCTGTCTGCTTCATTATGTAAGCTAACACCTTTGGCACCTTCAAGTGTTTCATCACCAATTGATGCTTTTAGAGCTGTCCATTCTTGTGTAGTGTGGTGGGTGCTAGGGTCACCTTTATCAGCAGTTTTGTGCAAGCTTACTCTTTCTGTACTCTCTTCATTAGCATTAACTTTTGATCCCTCTCCAACTTCCCATTCACTTGAGGTTCTACATGTATTGGTGCCATGATCCACTTCAGCAACAATCGGGCTGTTTGAATTATTATCAGATACACCATCGGCAACCTGAAATGAGCAGGAGTCACTTTTTAGCTGATCTTTTGCATCATATGTCACCAACTCAATTGTTTGACTGCACACTGTAGGTTCAACCTTCCAGTTACTTTTTTTGGAATCCAAATAATTCTCCAGACTTTTAGTAGTTGAGGGCAATGAAGAGTCACTCTTGAAGGGTCGCCGTGCTTTTTTGAAGTCACCTCTACGAATTGCCGGAATGATTTTGTCCCTTCCAACTGTGCCAGTAAAAACATCATCACTGCCATCACTGCTGCATGGAGATGACGCGCGTTCCACAACATGCCCTGTGGAAAGATAAGAAAGTGGGGTCGAAGGATTTGTTTCAGCACCTACATTCATATCCTGTTGTCTTCCAACGCTGGATATATCCTCAAAAGGGGCTCTTAATTTAGTATCTACTGCACTGCATGGAGGTGAAGAAAGTTTCTCACTTTGAAGCTTTTTAGTAATCAGATCCATTTGGCAAAGGTTTGAGTCACTCAAGGTCTTATTGACAGGAGTGGTCCTGAAGCTCTCATCGCCAAAACCAACAGATACTCTCTTTTGGGTCGACACTGGCAATTTTTCATCACTAATGGATGAACACCGGTTGTGATCTACCAAAACATGTGGCTCTTTAACAACTTCTTCTCTTGGAGCAAAGTCTTCACGCAAGTTTTGAAATGACATTCTTAGATCACTCTCTTTTATTCTCAGCACAGTCACTGGTTTGCTGGTATTTTGGCTTTTCTTTTCCTCCATGGAATTAATCCTTTTCAAACCATTCTTTAAAGGTCCTGTAGAATTACTGATTGTTTGGTTCCCTCTAGGTTGGTTCCTCAGCTGTTCAAGACAAAATAAACCATGGTTGGATACTGCTGGTACAAATTTCTTATGACTACCTTGTAGGTAGCCTGCGAACGGCAGACGTTTCTACTCGCTCATCACCAATGAGGAACGTTTCACGAGGAGGAACGTCTGCAACTCAGGGAGAGAAATTCCATACTGATGACGCAAAATTTGTCTGGAATCCAGTCGGAAGCGCTAATTGGTCGATCGAGTAGATTCATTGTTTTCGCTATTGTTTACAAATGACAGACAAAAGGACAAAACCTCTAATTTCAGTGGACCCCTATATGTTGCAGGTCTTTTGTTTTGTGTCGAGGTTACATTGTGAACTTTGTTCCTTCATCGTTTTCCTCACCAATATTGTGAGATCTTGGTATAGCTGCAAGGTGCCGTGCCTCTTATAATCAGGGTATCTGTAATAATGAAGTGTCCCTAGGGTGAGAGTTGACTTTACATGTGTACAAGATTTGGATAAAATTCACACATTAATAAGCATGGTATTTTTTGGACTAAAAATTATGAAGAGTGTTTTGATCAAATAATGCTTGATATTCTATCAAAATGCTACAAGAATATTAATAGAAAATATCACAAGAACCAGCACAGCACTAAAACAGCCTTACCACAAGTCATCCTTAAATAAGACTAGTAGATACAGTTGTACAATAATGTTAATAATCGTCACTATATGACTTTAATTCTCAAATCAGATAGGCTATCAACTTGCTGATTTCAGCACTAATAGGACAGTGTAATAGGACAGTACACGTCATGTCTTAGTACCCGGACAGTACATGCCATCACATGTACACACTTCAATGGCTTTTATATTTCACTGCTAGCAAAAAAAAACTCTTAGAATTTCTTGTGTTTTGACTTCAAAAAGAAGCCTAAAATATCACAAATTTTGTTATAGTTATGATTAATTGGTAACAGAGCTTTGTGTCATCCAATTCAGTCTGTAATCATACTGTACTCGTGATCTGTCGATCAACTCCATGATAACAGACCCAACTGGACTCAACTCAGTCCTATTACCATTATAAATCATTCTTGCAATGTACCTTTTGATATGTGGCATTGTAATAATTCACTGCTGCCACAGGAAGTTTCCAGCCAAAAGATCGCAGCTCCTGAATTTCAAGCAATCGAAACCTGGAATACTGCGAGAGTTCACTAGAAATCAGCTTGGCACTGATCTTCTGGAATGTTTTTTCTGTATTTACTGGGCACTTAGCTTCAAGAAATGTACCACAAGCTTTAAGGACATCACACTGAGCGTCACAAAAGGCCTCACTCATCCACAAATCAGGGGCAGAAGGTCTGCTGTAGGGCCACAAGGCCCTCGCAATCTCCTCTAGGTAACTCTGCACAGCCTCCAGATGTGATTGTGGGAGATCATCCAATCTACTTAGATTATGCAAGAGAGAAACAATGTTTAATTGCAAAGTGTTTGGAGTTCCAAGATGAGTTAATACTTTCAGCAACTCTTCACATGCAATCTCTAGTTCATTCAGCAATAGTGTATAATCACTGCTATCTTGCTGGATATTTACTAGTTCATAAAAAAGCTGAGAGATAGTAGGATCTCTGTATCGGTCTGTCCAACTACAGCAGCAAAAAACATTAAAGATTTCCTTTGTGTTAATGCTGTCACATAACAAGGATAAGCAGCTGTCTTTTGCCTCTTGTAAACTAACACTGCCATTGGCTAGAGAAAACAGCATGTTTTCAAGTTCGACTAATTTGGGTTTACTACGACAAAAATCAACTGCCTGGACCTCTGGTGTGACGAGAGACGGAGATGAGCTTTGTGAAGGCCGCCTCAAGAGGACTCTTTGTACATCTGGTGCACTTTGTGATGGTGAAGCTAGTGCCATTTCTAAAGTTTGGAAGTTTTCTGCTAATACCTCACCTACAAAATAGGGAAAAGTCATCATCAGCAACACTTACAGTACACTCAGAACCAAATTTAAGGAATGTTGGAAATTTCCGTGATTAACGAATACTTTACATAATCATTCAATTTTCACTTTTAAAATTAACTAATGCTGGTGGCAACACAAGCACACTGACTTACAACTGTTATTTTATCACAAAGCTCTATGTACCAGATAGGAACTTAACAAAAATCATCAAGATTTGGTTTAAAATTGATGGACAAAAAATAAACAACAACAACAATACCGCAACTCTGACTTTAATATTCATCTAAATACTTTACTTTACTTTAGTAAAAATAATTCAACTAGTGGTCTATTATCAATGCTGTGTTCTGATTGGTTGAGCGGCTACTTGGCTATATGTTATAGCCCCCAAGTAGCGAAAAGCGCGGGCTTTTTGGCGGCAAAAAAGGATTAAAATCTACATGTAGCTTTTAACTAGCTAAAATTTTTTTACTCTCTATATTTTTGACGAACTAGTTGGATTTTTCTAAAACAATTATTCCTCTCGCCCTCATGGCCTCTGAGTCAATAGCCCATGAAGCCGATTTTTCAAACCAATTTAGAAAAAGAAAATTGGTTTGAATTATCGAGTGCTTGAAAAATTAACGCATCAGTCAATTCCACACTCATTACGCACAGATGAAGTTATAAGGTGCATATAACTGTGTACATGTAATAAACACTTGGAGAGTTTACCAGACATGAGTTTATCATTCTCATATCTTTGATTGGAAACGATTGACAAGACACTCTTTCTCTCAGTTTTGGGGGAATAAGACTCAGTCCACAAACAAGCAAGACAAGTGAATCAAATACTAACTTATCACCAGCAGAATGATGGTCGATTACATTAATTTGCCGACAATTAAATTCTGTGCCGACTTATTCCCTGCCCAGAGATCTCCTTCCGTAAAAAAAAATTTTAAAGTATTGTCTTAATAGTAAAAAAAAAGACTAGAACGTGCGAGAATGAATAGATCAAACCTTTGAATTTCTAAGGCCTACTTTTCAGCAATTAAAATGAACTGTATAAAAAAAGTGAAAGAGAATTTAGAAAAAAATCCCAACTTCTAACTAAATCTTTTCTTATGGTTTAGAATAAGCTATTCTCAAAACTGAGAATGTTTTGATCAAAGCTGTGCAAATTGAACTGAATCAGTGCATGGAACCTTGCGTTTCCTGTTTTTACCTCACCTATCGTAAGAAATATGTGTGAAAATAAAAATAAGAATCGTCATATCTCAAAGAGCTACACAACGACCAAGAATACTATTGACCGACATTACATAGAGCAGGGGCATCTGTAGTGTCAACTATTACTAGTTAAAATATTACAGAGTTTGACTGGTGAAGGAAAGTTATGTGTGGTTTCAAAATTTTTGAAAAACTACATTACCCTGGGTTATCTTCCACCTTATCTGAGAACAATAGGTCTTTGTAATCAACATTATTTTTAATAATTTTTTTCAAATGATTACTGTATTATTAAGTCAGTAGCAAACTGTGGAGCGATTGCTTTTTCCTATTTCTTCCGCATTAATTTAAGGGCTTGCTCCGCCAAAACGATTTAGTGTGACCATTTTAACTTTTTTTTATCACGCCCAGTTTAATCTGGATAGAGGAGGCTTTCAACGCTAAAGAAACACACGTAAGCTTAGAATGTTGAAAACAATAACTTATTCAAGTAAAGGGCCCAACATACGAGTCAATAAAACTGTCTATTTGGTCTGGATGCAATATGAGGTCCATGGTGGATGTCTCTTGTCTAAATTTTTTACTCAAGCGAAACGACCGCAGGGTAAATATCGTCGTAATGAATTACAGTGTCTTTTGTTTCAATTACAAGCTTCATTGTATCTCATAGCATGAGTCGTAAGTTATAATCGGCTAACAACGTTTTTAAATTAATGTGTTACAGAAACTTTGAAAAATTAGAAGGAACTAAATTAGATGTAAACGTAAACGTTTTTTTAAAAACATTTCACAATTTTTGATCGATCGTCACGAGGTAACGTCACGAGCAAATTTTTTAAAAATATTTAAAAGAAAAGACCGGCAAAAACTAAGCTTATTTAAGTTAACATGAAAATAGGGATCAAACGCTTGTGGAGCTGGAGCACTAATTTTCTAAATACAGCATTACAATAAAGGGCACCGAAGTGGTCCCGTAACGACCTTTTATCCCTTCAAACGATGCAACATTTCTTAGCTCGATCTGGGAAAGCACATGGACATTAGTGATTCATTCAACTACCTGTGCATAGCAAAGAAATGGCTAAGGCATAATGTGCTAACAAATTTCCAAACCATCTACATGCAAGCAAAGCAAGAAATGACAAATACTTACTATTCTACCGCAGAAAATATCAACAGAGGCTAAGACGCATGGTGTGCAATCGCCACAACATCCACCAAGAAGCCCTGCTACAAATAACTAGGCCTCTTGAGAGTTTGGCGGGTTTCCCTTCGCAACTTTCCCATCAGTCTTTGCGCTTTAAAACGAGGTCCCCTGGGGCGCTGGGGCGCGGATGTTTTCCTCTTCCTTGGGGGTTCTGCTGCATGAAATCCTGCATCAACATGATCAAGACGTTGTACAGTGTAGGCCATCCTCGGAGACCTAGGGGCAGATAGTGGGGGCGAGGGAAAGTCTAAACGGACGGAATTTCCCTCGCCCCCACTATCTGTCCCTGGGTCTCCGAGGATGAGTGTAGGCTATGCTGCTCCTGGCTTCGATAAATTGTGCTATCAGAAGTTTTGGCATTATTCGTCACTACGAGCATACTGGTTTCCACTAATTTCCAAAAATGCACTGCTAGGATAATTATATTTGCATTTTTGGCTAGTACAGCAGCACAAAACCACGGAATTTTTTCTGAGCTTTCACCTGCCAACGCGGTATGGTCATAGATTAAGATTTCGAACATGAACGACTCAATACGCCTTTTGCATTAGTTGATCACGTGATCATTTTTCGATAAACAAGAAAACAGTTCGCTTTTGAAAAATTTTGTTAGCACGAGCTGAAAGAGCATAATACAATTAGGTAACCTGTAACTTTACACTCGTATATCTCTTTCAACGGCCGCTGCTACCCAGTCACGCTTGAGCAGTATTCTCCTTGTAAATTCTAAAATTTTTAAACTGTCGTTAAATCTTTCCTTACGCATTCAAGGGCTCAAATTAGTTGTTATGGGTTAAAAGGAGACTTGAGCCCCGTAATGCTATTTCAAAATTTACAAGGATTTGTATAGAAAACCATTCAAGCGTGACTGGGTGGCAGAAGTTGTTCTGCTCATACAAATCCTTTTAATTTTCGTTGGCCGTTGCAATCGCTACTTTTGAGATATACGGCTAAAAATTATCAGGTTACCTTATTTTAATATGCTCTTTCAGCTCGTGCTAACAAAATTTTTCAAAAGCGAACTGTTTTCGTGTTTACCGAACGTTGATCACGTGATCAACTAATGCCAATGGCTTATCACAAGATCACTAACATTTTTAGAAATTAGAGAACATCCCAGTACGCATTGCCCACAAATCCTACACCCTCAGACGAGCTCTATCCCACAACACCAAGGAGCGCCCATGCACTAGAGACAAGGGCATCCTCTTCGACACCAAACTGTGTTTACGAAGAAGCGCAGTGTACCAAGTCACGTGCAACAGCTGCAATCAGCAATACATTGATGGCGCAACACGCTTCATTCACGATCGCATAAAAGAACATCACAATACAATGAACACTCCTCTGTAAAAAAAAAAACAATTATTTCCTACCCGAACAAAGACTTCTCAATGATAACAATGATATTTAATATCTATATAGCGCA
>CALNXK010000247.1:572500-575000 GCA_942486035.1 Porites lobata | reverse complement strand
TAATGGGATTTGTTCAAAATGGTCTTTACGTGGATGATCCTGGGCGGCTGACTATGTTATTTGAGGGCCAGACTGACCACAAAATTCCAGTCCCAAATGCGTTACTGTGTAATTCTGGACTGTACACTAGTGTTGGACGGATGATTGCACATTCTTTCTTGCATGGAGGACCACCACTTTATGGACTTTCCCCAGCAGTGCTTGAATTTTGGACTCGTGAAAGCATCAGTGAAGCTGTTACCATGGAGGACATCCCAGATTATGACCTTCGACAAGCCTTGAAGCAGGTACTCGCATTGATGATCTTGTTTTGTACAGACATTACTTACGTATTTCTGTGTAATGTTTCAGCAACATGTTAGTGTTACTAACAATATTTATTCTGGTTAATTTTTGTTTGATATGGCACTTGTACTGTCCTGTTTATATTTGAAAAAAGGCACAAGTGTGTTCCAAATAGGTGTATACATCTATAATGACACTATAAGTTTATAATTTGTCGTAAGAAGCATTTCATTGTTCAGTCACAACACCATAGCAATTTAACGGTTTTGCAGTTATCAAGTCTTGACAAGGATGAAGAACCCTCAGATGCACTTAAAGAATTCCTCTTGCCTTATCGTGATGAAGCGTCAGTACTTCAAGTGCCGCTAAGGGGAGAGAAACGGCACTTGGTTCTCCAGCAGATAATGCTGCACAATGTGATCGAAAAGCGCCACCGTGAACTGAAAGATCTTGCTGCAGGAATGAATGAGCTTTCCCTTGTCAATTACCTAAAGGCACACAAGGAAATGGCCGCAGCCGTGTTTCCCAGGGAATGCGAGTCAGTAATTGACAAAGAAGAACTCAAGGGTAGGATTTCCATCGAGGATGAAAACAACCCCCAAGGGCAAGTTATCATGGGATTCTTGCATCGCTTCATCGATGAAGTTAGCAGAGAAGCAGAAGGTAAGTGATTACCTCAGCTATGTCTACTATCGTTTTCTATTCTTCTTCCAGTACCTCTTCTTTCCCCAGTGAATTTAAGCCATTTATCCTTGAGCATTTCATTCCTCAAACACTGTATGGGGGATAGATAATTCCACTAGCAGGATTTTCATTGCTCGATGTAATTTCAGTTGTAGGGTAACAGTGATTAGCCACCTCGTGTCTTTACTGCTAAAGAAAAGTAAACATTCCGAGCATGTAAAAGTGAAAGCATTGAAAAGTTATATTTGCCATTACGAATATTGTTGCCTAGGAGGAATTTCATGTTCAGATGCTTTATAGTGATGCCTTTGTTATGTCTTCTCATTGCAGCTGGTTCTGGTCTGCGTGATCTACTGTCGTTTTGGACAGGATGGGAGGTTTTGCCACCATATGGACAGCAACTTTGGCTACAGCTGGATGACACACGGGAAGTAACAAGCCTGCCTGAAAGTAAAGCTTGTTTTCACAGGCTTGTTCTTCAGTCATCGCATACTGACTACGTCTCTTTCAAGAGTAACCTTGCTAAAGCATTAAAATATGGTGCAAGGGGCTATTCATCTCTTTAAATGGGCATGATAGGTTACTTAAAACGGGTTTTCGACAAAACACTGACCCCCCTACTGACCCCTATAAAATCAATGGGAAAATGAATACTGCTGACTTAAGTCTCAAAACCCTTTTTAAACAGCATTGTTCAGCAATATTTAAGTCTAAGCACCCATTTTAAAAAGGTTAGCTTACATGAAGTAATCGGCCATCACAACAATAATCGAAAACTAACCTTTTTTAAAATGGGTGCTTCGACTTAAATACTGTTGAACAATGCTGTTTAAAAAGGGATGTTGAGGCTTAAGTAAGCAGTATTCATTTTCCCATTGATTTTGTAGGGGGTCAGTAGGGGGGGTCAGTTGACCGGGGTCAGTGTTTTGTCGAAACCCACTTAAAACATCACAGACTCAGGGAAGAGTAGAAAGTCAGAACCTTTTCTTGTAGTTTTTTTTATTGAAGTTACACCTCTGTCACTGTTCTGTTACTGTTGTTTTTTCACCCATGCATATTTTGCATGCTATCTCGAAAATGTTTTTTGCTTTACAGGCTTATTCTTCAGTTAGTGCATGCTGACTATGTCCCTTTAAAGAGTAACCTGACTAAAGAGTTCAAATAATTCTGATGCAAGGGCATTTCCATGATAGGTTAACTTCTAACATCTCAGACTCAGGGAGGAGCAAAAAAATAAAAACTCCTTTCCTTGTTTTATTAACAGTGAATATTTTTTTTAATGACGTTACACTTCTGTTACCGTTCAGTTATTGTTGATTTGCACCTATGCATATTTTGCATGCTATCTCAAAAATGTTTCAAGCAATATTTGTAGCAACATGACGATCACATGATTTAATTAAAAGTTGAGTTGTAGCTTGACCCTAATGATTTTGATTAGGAATCTGTTGGCTATAGAGGTTTTGCACGGCAGCCATGTTGTATGGCAGGAACAATAGATTCTTTTTCCTATGGGGAAAATTGTTCTTTG
>CALNXK010000247.1:562500-567500 GCA_942486035.1 Porites lobata | reverse complement strand
CCGGAAGTTTGATATCTTGCTTGATGGAACGCTTCCTCTCACACAACTAATCTGACTGCCTTTGTTTTATCTCCCGCTGTACGAATTTGACGATTCGAAGCACTGAAAGAGAGAAAATATTATTTTCCAGGTGCCATTTTTGACGTCCGGGACGTCAACGTTCCTCGTTGCTTACGGTTTCCAAGGATTGTAGTGGAACCAACTTAAAACTTGTGTTCTCTGTATCAGTTGGATCCAGTCAGTTATCGGACACTCGTGAGAAGTGCGTATTCAAAACGTATCCTAATAAGAAAAGGCCACAGATGAGCGGAATTATGTGTTTGAGCTTAAGTGCAGTAAAACCCATTCAGAACTCTTCGCTAACTCTAATTTATTTCACTTTCCCTTTGTCTCAATTTAAAGATTTTAACTCGCTTTTGTTTTGTTTGTTCTCCTCTAAGTAGAATGTGTTTTCCTCCCTGTTCCTTCCTTAACAAATTACCCCTCGATTCGATGAAGAAAATATTGAAGCACAAGTTGCCAGAAATGGAACTGTGCACTTTGCCCTGCGCTCTGTTCGCACCATTCATCAAACGATGGGGCGTTACATTCCGGCTGACATGTTTGCCACTCAACATATGATGCCTGCCGAAGCTTTTAAAGAACGCAAAATGTAATCTGGTAAGCACGAGCAGTTTTTTTAACATGCACCGCTTTCAGGAAAGAATTTGAAGTTCCTGCTGTAGCTATTTCAGCTTGCACTAGCTCTGACATCCAGCCGCTGCCATTCAAAAGATCTCCAATCGCTTTTAGCAATGCCATCTTGGTGTGTAGACCACCAAGCATTATTACAAAAGACTCCTCTATATTCTTCTGGCCACATCCATTGGATTTGTTTGGCAATTTTGAACAGTGGCTGATCACAAGCGGAATTTGCCCAGGATTAACGACTGTCACAGCCTTTTTAACTACATTCATGGAATGACGAATCATTGCCACTGATTTCGAGTCATCCGGGAATAGAGGAAGAAGAGCAGCGACTACTGTAAGGCCAAGGATTGGGGTCGCAGCTTGTTCTCGTCTTCTCGAGTGGTTTGTTGCCCAAGACCCTCTCACTAACGTTGCCATAATTTCCTCCACCTATTATCTTGATAAGGTGATCGCACCAATCATTCTCTTGAGCCAGGGACACCCAACGAGAATATAGTTCAAAACCACTTAAACATAGAATTGTTAAACGTATTTTAGTATTTAAACGGTAGATATAGGCATATTTTTACCCCCTAAAAATTCTTCATCTGTTCGGATTTCCTAGCTGAAAGTCTAGTGATCCGAAAATTATAGGGATCAAAACTTACCCTTTCGAAAATTTCAGCCAGAAAAAAGGCTCCCAAAAATTCTAGGTGACCTTTTTAGGGTAAAAATTCGTTAAAAACAGGCAATTATACCAGTTTTTAGATGTTCGAAAATCCTAGGAGAGGCAGGCAAGCAAGAAATTTTACAACAAATGTTCCGAAAATTCTAGATCTCAAATTGTCTTCCGAACACATATTTTTCCGAAAATTGTCGTTGGGTGCATGCCCTTGTTGAGCTACAGCTTTACTCATAAGACCGCAGACGGGTTTATGTAGTCCATGCACAAACTGCTGGAACAGGAACCCCCTTTTTGTGACAGTGACCGCTGGTACAAGTGTGTAACTTTCCGGTAGTTTTGTCACTTTCTTGCCCGACCTCGAGGTAAAATTAAAGCTTCTTTGATCTGTGCCACGATTTTCAGTGTCGGGGTGCTGGAAAAGTAATATGCCTGTTCCATGAAAGGATCGCTCTGCGCTTGTTGTTGTTGGATCATGGTCGATGTTATCCACTGCTGATGTTGTGAATACACTAATGTTTACTTTAGGTGGGCAAACTGTTCTGATTGTTTCGAAGTGGCTAATGGCGGTGTTACCAAGGTCTGCGGACAATCCAAGGCCACGGTCATATGAAACAGATAATCCTAGCCTATAAAGAGTATCCACAAGATCTTTTGATCGTATTCTCGAGTGTACCAATGCACCGAGAAATAATGGCAGTGGCGTTTCTCTTTGTTCTGAATGCCTGGTGTGCGAAGATGGTTGATGACGTCGGGGCACACAAATGTTACACATTATTAACTGTGAAAGGGACAGAGCAGGTTGTGACAAGTAGCTGGTCTTGTCCTTCATATTTGCTCCATACATGATCATTGTAATGAGCATAACCAGCGATTGAGGCACTGAATGTTCCTGACAATCTTTTGTGAATGAACCGCTGAATGGTACACATTTCTTTCCTAGAATGTCCTAGGCCTCGCGAACGATGTTTGCAGCTCGAGATAGGTTCCGCAGCCTCACTGTCATCGTCGAGCTGGCAGGATCTTCTTAGAGAGTTGCCAACGTTTTACCTGGCCACAAACAACACATTTCGCAGAGGCGGATCTAGGGGGGGGGTGCAGGGGGTGCGCCCCCCCCCGAGATGACCTGCGGTTTTCTAATACAACTGGTATTCTGCAAAAAAAAAAAACACTATGTGGTTTATTGGTGTTGAAGTAGAGCAAGAGACGAGTGCACCCCCTCCTAAGAAAAATCCTGGATCCGCCTCTGGGAAAACCTCCGTTGTATGCGTCCAGTTGAGGGAAATAGCGGAGAACTTTTTCTTTTAATCTAGTAGAGTGAGTTACTGAGGAGTCCTCTTCAAGCTGATCCACTCGGTCACTGCCTGATACGATTCTAAAAATCGGCTTCATTTTGTCTCCCACCGAATTAGATAAGCCATCGTTATATTTTGAACCGCTAGGAATAGTAGCAACGTGGTGCACAGTGAAAAACAATTAGACCTAATTACCTAGCACAAAACATGCACTTTGCATTCAGCCTTGTAAAAAGGAACAACAGCAAATGCAAAATTTGTCAATAATTTGTGGGCTATTCTTGCTACCGGAACTTTACATTTTGCTCGTCGTACCTAAAAGAAACATTACACAAGTTTAAAGACTTTTTCGCAATTTCAAGGAAAACAAAAAGAAGGGAACAAAACACTATGATACAATCAATGTCAATGAATCTAATGTGTACAGTTTTACCTCAAAATGACAATAATTTTCTCAAAACATTTATTAAATATTTCAATTCCGATAAAATTTTAAAGGCTTTGGGCTTTTTAATAAATGTACAGCATTAAAAATATTTATTCATCTTACTTGTAAGTAATTTTGCATCATTCTGTCATACTAAAGATTTATGCTGGCGGCAATTTTAAAAAATTTTAAAAATCAGCATATCTGGTGTCAAAACAGGGGCGGATCCAGGATTTTTTTTAGGAGGGGGTGCACTCGTCTCTTGCTCTACTTCAACACCAATAAACCACATAGTTTTTTTTTTGCAGAATACCAGTTGTATTAGCAAACCGCAGGTCATCTCAGGGGGGGGAGGGGGGGTGGTGCGCACCTCGTGCACCCTCCCCCTAGATCCGCCCCTGCAAAACAATCGTTCACGAGCTCTATATGAAAGGTCGAGGTCACGGTCACATGATTAAAATTCTATAATAGCGAGGGAACCCTTGGTTATGAGCGGCTGGGAGGATCACAAAATTCGGGGGTTTTCAAGGGAACACAGCGCAGCGTTTTTAAGGTATAAATTGAATTGTTATGAATAACTTCGACGTCTGGCTATTTTTGATTCTCTGTTGTTCACTCGCTTCGCTGAACTTTAAAAAATCAACTGAAAGCGATTTTATGTGAGCTTTTTGACCTGGCATAGAACTGGAATTGAACCTTCCTGGTCCTCCTGGCTCTCAAATGTCTACGTTCAACAGTTTACCTAAAAAGAAAAAGAGAAATTCACAGCCTCCTAGTGTCTAATTTGGTCATAGTAGTTTCGCTGGGAACAGTTTCACAGTTTCGGTAGTCTGTATTTGAGAAATAAGCCAGGAACTGTCAGAACCGTACCAATCAGCTGTCACTAAAGTAATCACGTGCAAGGACGCGGTGGGTGCCTTTTCATTCATCCCCCGGAATTTGAGTGAAATGTCGCCACCGCTTCGATCAGACCAGTTTGAAGTTTGTTGTTTGTTGGATTTTTCTTTTCTACTTTTTCTTTTTTTTTTTAAATACGTTATTGGAAACCACAAGTTAAAACAAAAGGCTGAGAGAGAAAGGTACTTGTAATACTGTGTTGTGAAATTTTATACCAATTTTTAGCTGACTCACTGAGATAGATCAAAACGTGCCAAAGGCAAAGCTGCATGATTTTTCGTTTGTGTCGATCTGTGGACTGTACTGAACGTGGCCGCAAGCAAGTCACAATCGTGAACGAAAGAAACGTTAAGTTTATAGTTTTAAGCCCGCTGATTGATTTTTTTCTCAATCATAATTGAATGTAATATAAATTTTACGTCGTCCTTGGGGAAAATATCTTATACATAAGCGCTATATAGTTGTTAAACGCTTAAAACGAGCCAACTCGTCAGAAACGCGCAAGTCTCTCTCGATCTCTGAGTCATCTCAGACTCGATCGAGGATCAAATAGTCCGGGAGCATGTGTAATGCCGTGGGAATTTCGTGAAGAAAGCAAGCCACTACTCTAAATGTGTTAAGGGGACCCTAAATAACATGAAAAGTTTTGGTGGCAACTTTGTAACTTGCTCAGAAGGGATTTATATGGGGTGGAAAATGTCATGTGTATATCCCAGCATGGAAACGAGGCTCAAGCATAAAACTGTCCATAGCTTTCCATTATTTCCGTAAAACTTTATCAAAATCTCCACATTTGTGCAAATCAATGTTTCTAATATGAACGTACGATTTTAAGAGGTTATTGGGGTCACGTGACCAAGTTAGCACGAAAACGAGGCTCACTCAAAAGTTGCACTGGTAGCCCTTAAACTTCACCTGATGAAGGCAGAGATTGACAAAAGTCATTCAGGTGAATATCATCTGTGCAATCAAATGTGATTATTTGGTAAGGGTTATCACGTGACCACGCTGGCATGAAATCGAGGCTGAT
>CALNXK010000247.1:527500-557500 GCA_942486035.1 Porites lobata | reverse complement strand
GAAAGCAATTCACTCCAGTTAAGAAGTGATATCTAATGCGCGTGTTCTACAGCTTACTGTGTCTCTATAAATGAAAGTTTTACAAAAGAGCGGTAACGGAATTTAGTTTTTTGCGCTATGACAATGATTCCAATAAAAAGTAGAAAGAGAACGAAAAACAATGTCCAAAAACATGTTAAGAAATAAACCAAGCTTTTCTTCGTGATAGTTTGGAGGTGATTAGCGATTGGCAGCTTTTAGCGTTTTGTTCAGTTCTATTACTTCGAAATACTGTTTTAATGTTCCAAAAATATTTGCAAACATGTTTCGACGTAGCCTGTTCCAGGTGTTCGGACAGGACAAGGAAAACTACGAATGTAACGACATACAAACAAAATGATCCATCTATTATATTATAGGTGGATAGCAAAAGACTTGATTAACTTTCCTGGTTTATGATATGGCATAGATAGGAAAAATTGATCTGGAGTTACACACGAACTTTGTTAGGCCGTTTTCTTGCAAATTGCAGCTCGATTTTCCCTGGCAATGAATGTACATTTTCCCAATACTTTATTATGCAGCAATCGAATGAATAAACGTGAATATTTAGGAATGATTTCCAAGAGTTCTTTTGTCTCTGCTAATTAAGCATTTTTCTATCTGCATGACTGAAAATAAAGTTCGCAAAAATAGAGTAAGTGAAAAATAGAGTATTGAGGTCAGTCTCGCTCTCTACTAATCACTAAACCAGCTCCGAGATCAGAGATCCCTATTCATATGGAGATTTGGACTAGATTAAACACAGTTTGGCAGTTTGTGAGTGTATGTCATTTGCCAAATCATAGCAAGAGAAAAGTTGCAGCTCACAAGCTGAAACTTGGCAGGTGAAAAATATACTGAAGAAAGATTTTGATTGACAGGTAAAATTTGACGTTTTTGTAGTTTCCATGGCAACATGAATGATTGAATACAACCTTAAAATTTCACTTTTGTTCAGTTTACATAAAATTCGCTCATTAGATTTTCCTATAAACTTGCACACAGCTTACTATAACTAATGATTACCATTTGAAACTTATTTGATCAAATTTTAACAGACAGACTTTTAGATAATCAATAATATAATTGTATTGTAATTATTAAATGTGTCACGAAATTCGCCAGTTCAACTTCCATTTTAAAGTTTTCATTATCTAAAATACGATAAAAGTAACAATTCTGCCAAATATCACAAAATTTTAATGAGTAGATTTTGAGAAATCGTCTTCTGTGTACCATTGCTTTTTCGCCGCCATGTTTGTTTGTCTAATTAAAAACAGGCGCGGTCACGCGAGTTACCGCTGACCGCCCGCAAAACTGTGTTCAAAATTTAAAATTGCGATGTCGGTGTTGCGTCACGTTTTTTCACGGTGATGCGGTGTTTGTTATTTTTTCCGCGGTGTTGCGGTGTGGACAGTCCCCCAATGCCCCCCCCACCATTATACTTTAAACCCTTACGGAACAGTAATTTATAAATCGAAAACCTGAAGAAAACAAACTTGTTATGCATTCTAAACAACGTCTTTCAATATAGCAAGATTTGAACACGAAAACAAAATGCGAAGAAAAGCATTAAAACAGAAAAAAATTTGGAATCCAGCCCTTTTTGGAATCCGGAATCCACTGAGCTGGAATCAGAATCCAGTACTCGGAATCCGGAATCCACAGGGTGGAATCCAGAATCCAAGACTGTCATGGCTTTTTAATAAATGTATAGCATTAAAAATATTTATTCATCTTAATTTTGCATCATTCTGTCATACTAAAGATTTCCGCTAGCGGCAATTTTAAAAATTTTTAAAAATGCCCTTGCCCCCACCCTCACCCCCCACCCCCGCGGCGAAGCGCGGCGAAGGTCATATACAGATTGCCTATAATCTTTAAAATGTTCCCCAAAATATAGTACTGATTAGTGTGCCAAGTTCCATGCTTTTATCATAAAGTGCACAATTGACCTGTCAAATGGCACTTATCCGCCGGATTATATTGACTGTCTCTTTTTTATTTATTTATTTTGCCAGAAATCCTTTTTTTGAATTTTACTACAAAGTTCTATATTTCATTTATTTTTTTTTTTCAAAACTTCATTAATTTACTTTTTTCACCGGATGGATGAATTAAAAATATGTTGGATAGCAGTTTAGGTATTTATTGCTGAAACCAATATTATGTTGGCAGGCTCTTAGCTAGAAAGAACAGCGTCAAATAAGTAGAGGTCATTTTTGTCGTTGTACAATTTTTTATACTAAACTAGTCTAGTGAGCAGCACTCTGCGTAGACTGCGAGCAGTATCTTATTTTTCTTTGCAGAGTTACTGCATGCAAAACCTAAGCACGCGAGCAACGAAGTCGCTTGCCGCGAGAAACGAGGGCGTAAGCCCGAGAAGAAAAAATAAGAGACCGTCTTTTCTCGTCTCGTCTATATAACAACATCGTGGTTTGCATTCGCGCTAAATGAGATCAAGAACTAGACGGATTTTAAGAGAAAAGGCGGACTGCAAGCAGTCTACACTCTGCGAACAGTCGATGTAAAACTTGTTTATTCTCCTTCTCGTTTTAGCTGAAACCGTGGCCTCAAAATGTTATCACGCCTTGCAAAAAAATTTAACAGCTGCGCCTGTTCCCTTTCGTAAATCCGGCCAAACCTTCAATGTTTGAGACCATAAAGGAGTTTAGTAATTGAATGTAAGAAGAAGAAGTCTTCATTAGTTAGACGAGTCGCGTAGGAGTGCTGCTCACTAGTTTAGTGTACAAAATTGAATGTGGGAACAACTAAAAATGCTCTCCACTTCATGATTTAAAGCACGATCATTCCTTTTTTACGTGGAATTGAACCGCTCATCCGGCTTCCGAAGACTGGACTGGAAGCGACTTTCAAAACTTATAGTCTCCGTATCAGTTGGGTCCAGTCAGTTATCGGATACTCGCTGAGAAGTATATATGCATTCAACACTTATCCTAATAAGAAATGGCCACGGATGATATAAAGGTATGTATATGAGCTTAAGTACAGGAAAACTTGTT
Organism: Porites lobata; assembly: GCA_942486035.1. NCBI lineage: Eukaryota > Metazoa > Cnidaria > Anthozoa > Scleractinia > Poritidae > Porites > Porites lobata. The sequence continues at coordinate 554,456 of CALNXK010000247.1, read as the reverse complement.
CAGAACTGCCGGATAACTCCAACTTATTTCACTTTCCCTTGAGTCAATTTTCAATTAATTTTAACTCGCATATATTTTGGCCTCCGTTGAATTGAATTTTTTTTCTTCCCTTGGAAGTTCAAGAGCAAGAGGGTTTCTTCCTGAACAAGTTACCCCTTGATTCGATGCAGAAAACAAACGTTTACAATTAGTTACTGTGCTTCCTGCCAAAAAAAACAACCAAACAAACACACATACAAAAATAGTTCGAATAAAACTTCAAATCTTTTAAAGTCTGAGAAGAGGCTTCGAGATCAGTCTGCCAAAGGATGACGAGTTGCACGTAATATCGCCTTTTTGTAATGTTATATGCCGCCTAGATTTATTAATAGCTTATATAGCTATTTGCGGGGTATATACAGTATACTGTAAAACCTTATCTTTCGTCTATAAATACATTGTTGTTTGCTGGAAAAAAAATTGTCGAAATGTACCTTAAGAAATGAATTTTGCCGACACTTTGTAAGTAAATTAGTGATTTTCCTAGAAATTGCTAAATCAAAATGCGTCATATATAGTCACCAAATTTAGACGTCGCAAAGTAACGTGCCATGCCAGGGACTATAATAACACGCGGCCCGGCATCTGACGTTATTAAGGTTGCACATTCATTCGTACCAAAAGCTCTATTATTGTCGTAAATAAGGAAGTAAATTACCTTTGAATAAATTCTCTAAAGTCATTTTTTATAGAATCCCTGAAAAGCTGTGTTTTGAAAGGCGAAAAGTTTAAGTTTAGTGATTTGAAGCGTGTTCGTGGTAAAAGTCATGTAATGGGACTATGGTTCACGTTGGTAACCGGACTGATATCACTAATGTCGAGGCCGTATTAGCGCGTTTCTGACTCTCGAGGAAGTCGTAATATTATGAAATGATTCTTGGTAATTTTTTTTTTATGTTGTTTAAGGTGACTCGACCCAGTTTTTTGGGGGGGTACCATCCTGCTTTGAAGCTCTCTGGTATCCCCACCTTTACTTTTATCGTAAGTCTAACACATAGAATGGATAACATATAGATCAATCCACAATATAACAAAATTTTGGGCGATCGGAGTAAATGTCACGTGGTTATAATGCCACGCCCCTTTGAGGTCTGAGTCGAAAATCTGCTGTTGCCGGAATTTTTTCGTGAAAATCTCTCGGCTACACATAGTGCGCATTAGTGCCTTGCGCTGAACAGAGTTTCACCAAAATCGCAAAGACCCAATTCGAGAAATTCAGCGGTTTCCAAATTTAGGTCATAATTTATGCGAAAATGATAAGCAAACTTTACACGGATTATATCTAATAAACTATGAGATTCATCTCTTTATTTTGGGCATCGTTATAACAGATGGGTCCTTGCAAGTCAGCAAAACAATTTAGGGCCTTGTAAATGCGCGCGATTTCGAGCAAAGCAAACATACAGAAATTATAATTTTCGCTATTTGTTGACGTTTGTCAGCGTTTAAGAGTCAATCTCACGAAAAAAGCATTTTCTTAAAAATTCGTAGTTTTTTTTCCTTCAATTTTTTTCAGGGCCACAATTGATTAACTAACTACCCAGACTCTGAATTTCATGGTCATTGAAAAACTGTGACATAACGTTCTATAAGCCCAAACTTGAGTAAACATTGAAGATTTTAGCGTTTTGGTCAAGTTTGTGCTTCGTGAGTTGTCTATCGTTTCTAGTCTGTCATTATACAGCATTCTTGTTCATCACGCGTGCAATGACCGTGCTTGGCTGACCTCCGTTCTCTAGTTGTAAATAGGGTAAATGTACGTGTTTGTCGTTTACAGTGGAACCCCGATAATACGACCATCAAAAAATATTGGCCGTATTAACGAGGGTTTTTTGTACAAGAAAATGTATGGCGGTTTTTGCCAGGCATTCAAAACCAAGTGGCGTGGCCGTAAGGCGGGGTTCCGCTGTACTTGTTTGTTGCATAGTTATTTAGGTGTTATTACCAAATTTGAAGTAAAAAGTAGAAGCTTAATTTCTGCGTTTTTTTCTAAAATGAGCATAATTTACAAAAATTAGCATAATTACTGGCTTAATTTCAGAAATATACGAGCACTGGTAGTAGCATATTATGCCCATTTTGCGAGCACAATCTATCAAAGCCTATTAGAGTTTCTATATTTTTTGGATAAGGACAATTAACTGTTACTCCCGTCCCATAACCCTTTCCCATGTAATTTTTTCTGTGGGGATTTTTTTGCTGTTGCCGAAACTATAATTATACACTCAGTAATGTCAGGTCCTGTAAGAAATAGTTTTGTTTTCCCGAGAGTCCTGATGTTTCCAGAGACGAAGTCGAGGGAAACAACAGGACTCGAGGGAAAACAAAACTAACTGTTCTCGCGAGGGACCTGACATTAAGTGTTTTGTTATATATTTCTAGACTTTCACTTCAACAGCAACAGAAGAATAGCTGAAGCGAATAAAAACAGTCGACTCGGTAGTTATGAGTTGTACTAAGAATACAAATTTAATTCTCAAAACCACTGAATGAATGATTTACAAAGTACTTTCCTGACATTATCTGCATCTTTTTCCTCCACTAGCTGCTGTTGCTTTTTAGCTTGAGGCTTCACGTTTGTGTTGTTGTGTGATCGGGACACATTTGATTTTAGTCAAGCCATGCGAGTACCAAGAATCAACCAGTGGCAGTCCCTGTTTACTTCAGTGAAAGTCCAGGAATATAGCAATGTTTTCTGGACAGTATATTGCTCTGTCCCTCGCGAAGCGAGGCCGATGGGCTCGCGAAGCAGCGGTTTCAAATTTGTCTCTCGCGCAGCGCGCGGATCACACGTGGACCATAGCGACCCGTTTTAAAATTGCATTATTATCAAGAGACCTCATAGTCTCTTGTTATTATTCATTCAAGATAGGTTATCGACTTTCTAAGGAGTATTTACGAGAAAAACATGAGGATTTGGATATTTTCCGACATTCTTCACATCATAATCAGTCTCATTTAATATTTGCTTAACGTTTGCTTACTGCTTACGCAGTGACTTTTACTTTCGCTTTTATCTTATTCTCGGTTTTCACTCTCACAACATCCAAAATAAAAATGCAAACAATTCAGTACAGAAAGTCTAGGGAAATGAAAGAAGATAAATATTCAAAAAGCCTTGCCAAGAGTCAGGTCTGTGCAATATTTCATATGCGAGATATTCAGAAAAACGTTGTACCCAAATTTATAAAGCTTTGTTGGAGACGCCATGCTGGTGTCCCTTTCAAGGGTACAAATACTTCTAGAACAAGAACGCTCTTAAAATCCGCTGTTAGGCTGCGTGCAAACGAACGCAACAACTCCCAACATTGTTGCGCCAACAGTGTTGAGAGTTGTTGCGTGTATGTTGGCAGTGGTGTGCAAACGGATGTAACAACTCACAACAATGTTGAGACCCTGTTGAGACCTGTAGTGCATCGTGGAAAGGATACAACCCATTAGGCTTTGAAAATGAAGATCATTTCTTCATTTTCAGTTCATTTCCGCTGTTCATATATGATTTATTTCACATATCATTAACACTCTATGCTTTTCGGAACCGCCCCTAGATTATCTGCTGTTAACTCTTTTTCTATTACTTTAAATAACAATGTAATTAAGCGGGTTTTTCACTTCACTTATCTAGGTATAGTTTTTGATGACCGCCTTAGCTGGAGCGAGCAAATAAAGTACCTAATTTCGAAGGCGGGAAAACGCGTAGGAATGCTCGGCAGGCTTCGCAGAAGCCTCACTAGAGAGAGTGCAAATGTAGTGTATTGTAGTCTAATTAGGCCAATTTTAGAAAACTGTATAAGTGTGTGGGGCTGTTGCGGGGAAGGTCGTAAACAAGACCTTGAAGCCCTCCAAAACCGGGCTGCTAGGATAGTGGCTTGTACTGTGCGCAGCAAGCAGGCATTGGACGTTCTGAAATGGCCCACCTTGGAGGAGCGCCGACGTCAATCTGTTTTTAAACTCGTTAAGAAATGCCTGCAAGGTCAATGTCCCCAGTATTTTCAACAATATTTTAAACGTAATAATACAATCCATGCGCGACCTACTAGACAAAGCAACCTCTTACATCCGCCTGCTGTGAGAACTGAAATTGCAAAAAGATCCTTCTATTATTATGGTTGCACTCTTTTTAACGAATTATCTTAATGATATTTCGTGTTTTACATCTTTTAATCTTTTAATTGAAAATAGGTTTCTATTTACATTATTACCTGTATTAGTGTAATGTTTATATGTTTAGTGTGGTTTTTGTGCGTTGTTGCTCAGGGCTCCCATTTATAACAGACAGCTTTTTGGGTCTGAAGGGGCTACCCTGAGCGATATAAATTAATAAAGGTTCTTCTTCTTCTTTGTAAACCATGCGTAATGGGCGTGCGCGGCCTCAACAATGTTGGAAGAGCTGTGCAAACTGATGCAACATTGTTGCGTCACGTTTCGGCGATCACGGAACAAAAAAATGTTAGGAGTTGTTGGCTGAAAAGTTTGACTGGTTTCAAACTTTGCGCAACGACATCCAACAACATGCAACAGGGTGTGCAAACGGACGCAACATGTAACATCCAACAATGTTGGAAGTTGTTGGCCAACAATGTTGCGTCCGTTTGCACGGGGCTTTAGTCTCGCTTGCCTGGAGACTAGATAAGAAATGAGGAGGTGATTAATTCTACACGAAAGAGGATTTACTCGCTGAGGGTTTTTCACTTCCTACTTTAATTTATCGACGGTCGAGTATTCTTCAGGATATTTACTTTTTACATCGTATTCGACGTTTGTTTCTGAATTGATTTAGTACGCGTGTTAGCGACGACCGAAAATACGTCTGCGGTCGCAAATTCAAGGGCCTCGATTCAAGAGAAATTATATCGTTGCCGGAGATGAAAAACGTGATGAGAACATGGCGTGTCATTTCAATCATCGCCAAAAATAAACCGCGTTCTCATCACAAGACTCATTTGCATACAATGAAAGTCACGATCACGATCGAAGTTTTGCCCCTTTTTCTTTTCGACCACTGAAGTGAAAGACAATTCAAGTAATATTCATTCCATAATTCGAGCAATATTCATTTGATGATTCGAGCAATATTCATTCGATGATTCCAACAAAATTCATTCGATGATACACGTGGTCTATCTTCCATATTAGGAAAGAAGGCTTGGCTACTGAGTATACAAAATAGTGTAAAAAGGGGGATCGGTAGGCTACACACGACTTTTACCTCGTGCCAGAATACTGCTTGTTCCATTGAATTTTTTCTCTGGGGGTAGATAATGCGCTGGAGGAAAAAGTTTTGATCGAGCAACTGTGATCAGTTTCCCGCTTATTTCATATTCAGAGGTCATGACACGCATTTTGATTTTCTGCGGTTATTGTTTCTGGTCGGCATGATTCGCCCTCTGATGCAAGAGCATTTGACTTTTTTTGAAATGTAAAGCCCTTCATTGCGGCTAAAAAAGGGTTTTAGGTTGTTTAATTTTCTCCAAAGTGCTTTCTGGATCTGAATATTCCAATAAGCGATTTTCTTTTGATCCGTGAATGTGATGGTTTCCTGCAATGTTTTGTCACGCTGCGCCCAGCTCGTTAGCGTTTTTAGCAGGATGTTAAATTTTCACGGAATGTGATTTACAGGTCCAAATCTCGAAGAATGGAATGCAGCTTAACTGAAGCTACATCAGCTATGGAGAATTGAGATGTGAATCAGTCATGATGGCTCTAAAAGCTATGATTTTTAAACTCCTTGTTTTTCTATGGATGATGTGAGTCGTTGGACTGGAGCACGTAGTTCCTCCCTTGGTAATAACTTTTGAACAAACTTACAGTCAAAATAGGTCAAGCGTTCCCGTCGCTAACGAACTAATGAATTCATTCACGGAAAAATGATTTCGTTTGTTGATTCAATAATCCATTCATAAACTGAACAATCCAATATTCATATTTAGCCTCGATTCCATAATCGAATGTTGATTCGATTACAGTTTTTTGAAAAACTACACTTTCCACAAGTTGACGTCAGAATATTGTTTTTTCCTCTTTTTTTTTCTGAGAGTCGAGTGCGGGCGAGTTCTGAAGTTCAAACCCAAACAAACCGTTACATGTACGCCAGTTTGCTGCCAGTAATCAGTGCAACAGATCTAGGCCTGACCTCTTAGAAAACACGACGGTCAAACTTAGGTCAGTGTGTGTGTGGTGATTGGTGGATTTCGATCCTCGGCCTTTGTCAGTTTCTTTGTGTTTGCGGTCTGTCTATTCTAGCTGTTATTTTGATTAAAGGCAATGAAAAACGCAATCGTAAACGGCAGGAAAAGAGAAGCAAATACGATTGAACAAAACAGACAAGAATAAAGAACAGGTAGATTTTGTTCATAAACCAAATCAACATTAAATTATTGAATCGAGGTACAATTTGACTGTTGGATTATTCATTTTATGAGTGGATTATAGAATCAACAAACGAAATCATTTTTCCATTAATGAATTCATTAGTTTGTTAGCGACGGGAGCGCTCGACTTGGTTTGACTGTAACAGTCTTGCGACTGTTCTGTGATTGCCACTTTGTGATCAGGCACATGGTCGATGCTCAGTAGCCAAGCCTTCTATCCTAATATGGAAGGTAGGTCACGTGCATCATCGAATGAATTTTGCTTGAATCATCGAATGAATCATGTCTTTCTCGAATCATCGACTGAATTTTGCCTGAATTATCGAATGAGTTTTGCTCGAATCATCGAATGAATACAGTGATTGAATTGTCTCATAAATGTAGGAGAAAATCGAATGCAAATCAAGGCGAGTAATCGAATTTTGCTACAAGTTTATCGAATGTACTGAACAAAATCAAATATATTTGAGTTTTATTGCCAATTTAGGGAAATTATCACACGCACGTATTCGACATCGAATATTGACACATTTCGGCAACCATACACTTGTTCAATTAGTAATCAACGGGGTCAAGCGATAGAATCCGTGGACCGACCCGTTCCGGAAAAGCTCTAAATTTAATCTTTCCTAAGCTTTCTTCGCCGTGGCTTCGTTCTCGCAACGTTTCTTATTCCCAGTTTCCACGGTCTCCGCTAGGAACGCCTGGGAGCATGATTCCTAAATACGAAGAAAAACGGCTTGCAGATTATGAGTCTCGCTGCTTACGCAAGCGAGACTAAATACAAGAAATGTTTAGATAGCAAAATCTCCCAAAATCGGTTATGTTTTTAACCCACATAAGAGCTTTCCTGGTCGTGGCAGCTAAATGCCGCGTCACAGCGGCAAAAGCCTGGAAATTCAAGCGTCCTCTATCGCAAAACGAAGAACCCTTTCGAACCAAAAATTTCTTTGTATAAAGGTTTTTAGGTGCTGGAATACCACATGAAAGTAGAAACTTAGATAGTTTCTTAGAGAATTGTTCACTTCGGTAAGGCCGAGTAAAAACAGCCCACTTCCCGTTCAAGCGAATTACCTTATCGCTTATTTTTGCGAGACTTAATTAAGTTTTCCGTCTGCTAGGAGTATACATATTGCTGTGAAGTATTTTAAAAGTTATTTGTAAGACGAATCTATCTTATCTTTTAAGTCAAGCTTTTGTTTCAGTAAGTCTTCTTTTTCTTCACGTGCTGTTTTCCTGTTTTGATCTTTTGTTTTTACTTGTACTTGAATTTATGCTTAACTCGCGAATTTACTCATTGCCACATTAGGAATGTTATTCGCTTGGCATTGTCAGATGTTAGTTTTTAACAGGTGGTCGTGTTTGTGGTGTTAGAGCTGACCTTCGTTCTTTGGTACTTGTCAGTTGCGGCGGTGCGTGGGCTAATCTATTCCCTAACAATAGCAAACCTGTTACAATCTTAGCGATAAGATATACAATAGAAACTCTTCCGGTCAGGTAACCCAAACAACTCCAGCTTTGGCTATAAAATCTGCTACTATACTTGACCTAAGGGAGGAGAAGTAAGTAGCGAAGAGTAGAAAAGTAGGAAAGAGTTAGAAGAGTAGGAAGATTAAGATTGTTAGCAGAAGTCACTAGGAATAAAGGCCAAGATGTAAATCAGATTCCTGGTTCCTCATCGTGTAGACTGTGTAGCGAGCGAGTTGCTCGAACACATCCCCACAATATGAATAGGAGGGTTGAAATTTCAGTTCAACGCATCCCCTTATTCCTCATCGTCTGAGTCATCTTGCTGAATTAGGTCCTGCAACACAGGAGAAAATATCCTTCATAAAGTGCAGATATGTTTACATCTTGGTATTCGGCCGTAGTTCAGAAACAGATGCAGTCGGGAAACAGCACTGATGAGATTGAGGTCGATTTAAGGCTATCTGTGCGGAAGCAATAACAAGGTCTTACAAGCCACCTGGCCCCAGTTGTTCAAAAGTTGGATAGCGCTATCCACCGGATAAATCGCTATCCGATGAATAAGTATTTCGAAAACTTATTGCATTATCCACTGGATAGTGATTTATCCAGTGGATAGCGCCATCCATCTTTTAAACACTGAACTGGGGCCAGGCTGGTATGCCTTTTCAACCACTTGACAGGCACTATGGGAAAGCGGCACATTGCAAGAGGATAGAGCAAAGCGGGAGTATCCGAACTTGGTCAAGGAAAGACAACCTTATAGCCTGAAAATCCATTTGAAAATATTCAGGAGATCCTTATCTAAAAGCTAATTGGCAGCGCCATCGAGTTAAATTGTGCCTCCGTTGCTTATATCGTTGTACTTTTAAAAGATGTTGTGTTGCTGACATTGTTGAGCATTTAATTTCAACCAGTTGCTTGTTGCGTTTCTATTCCATTATGGTTAAATAAAATCATAGTCCAGAAATGGAAGTTTAAAAAAGGAGTACCATTGTACTTGATTCGCGAATTTTAATTACCTTCAAAAACGGTAGTGTGACAAAATCGCGAATGAATTTAAGTGCGGCGAAATATTTCTATTCCAAATTCGCGAAAATAAGTGATTATAAGGTAATGTACAGATAACGTTTCAAACATTTTATCCCCAATTTTATTTAGAGGCATGTAGGGAGACGAACAGATTTATAACCTATAAGTGTTTCTCTTTCCCTTACAAGGAGCTTTCGCTTGGCTTTGATGAGAAATCAAATATATGGCTTCAGCCCTTTTCAGTACTCATTAACCGCATGTTTCCAGTGGAGTACGTGTATGCAGATTGGATTTATTGGCAAACAGCCAGCAAAGCAAAGCGTGCAGATCCAGAATCTCTGACAAGTCCAAGTGAACGCGTTAAAGATACTGGAAGTCAAGTTGAAGGATTTTGCGTACCTCGGGTTCTTTTCATGAAAAGTAATATTGATCAAAACATTAAACTTGGTTTTATGGAGCACTGGCAGCCAGACTTTAATGGGATGACAGAAAATGACCCCTTTGTAGAGGACGATGATAACAAGATCATACCTATCTTCACTACGGAACATGCAAAAGACGATCCGAGGTACGTGAAGCTAAGGCTAACACGTGAATGGAAAGATCATTGCCCTCGCTATAGAAATGTTTCTTACCTCCACCATGCATTTCTGTTGCCTTCAGCTGATCATATCATGACTGGTATTAAGAGTGAAAAGACATTTGACGGAGAAAGTGGCAAGTGGTCGTACAGTCTCCACGGGCCTGTACGTAAACTTCAAGGTGGTGGGTTTGTAAACTTCGAGGAGGATGACGCCGCATTTTTCAAGTACCCGGATGCTTGGCCCGAGCCAGCGATGGAATGGTTGATCCGACCGCGCCCAAGTGGCTGGCCTTCATCTGAACTGGTCCAGGAAATATTCGAATCCGGTTGCCATTTAGCTCCCGTTGGTAGGGGAAAACGACTTGAGGAGCCCGTTGATGTATTCAATTACTGTCGAAACCCGGAGGCCACACTGGCCAACTCTTTATTACCCAGTGCGACGGACGACAGCAGCGACAAGTGGGTGATGGATGAAACCGAATGGCGTACGTCATTTTCCTTGGGCGAAAATAAACTCGGGAAAAATGTGTCACCCGTGCAACGTCATGTAATGGTTTTGCTAAAGATAATAAAGAAATTTTATTTTCCTGAAGTGATTTCAACGTACTACTTGAAGAACCTATTGTTTTGGGAGTGTGAGAAGAGGGGTGAAGTTTTCTGGAGGGAGGAAAACTCCGCAAACTGTCTGCTGTTCATGTTGGATCGCCTTCAAGACTGCTTGGAGTCGCGTCATTTGCCGCATTACTTCATGCCACAAAGTAATATCTTGACGTTCGAAGACCCATCTGGACTGAAAGAAGCTGCTGTTCAAGTCGCTGAAGTTAGATGTAATATTTTGTCAAAGACATTCAACATGTTAAGAAAGCTCCAGTTTCTCACTTTTCAGTCCCAAACCTATCTTAAAAATGTTGGTTTGCAGTTAGAACAGCATTTCGCTCAAATGGTAGACAAAAACCTTTCAGAAGAAGGTCGGAAGCAGCTTTCAAGTGCTATACGCTCAATCTTTGTCGGCAAGTGCAAAGATGTTGTAACAAGTTTACAACGGATTCCCTCTATGGAGCGGGATAACATTGAAACGCTGATAAATGTGTCATTATACGCTTACCAGTCAGTTCTTGCACGAAATCTCTGTGCGTTGTGGTTTCTCGACAGTAGAGAAAGCAAAGATCACAAAGCACTGGAAGACGAAGAATTCAACACATTTTTAAGGCAGGAGGTTCAAGATCTTTGCCTGGATGAGGCATTTTATGCAGTGGTGAATGTCTTCTTCGAGAGTACCAAGAAAGGATTGGAACCTTCGTTAGCGATACCTACCACACGAATGATGGAGAAGCTGAGAGAGGAAGAGTTGAAATCAGCACAAAAAAAAGTAGAGGAAGCCAAAGCGGAATTATTAAAAGGAGTGTCGCAATGGCTAAAGACCAGTGATTTGAAGTTAATTGCAGAGAAAGCTACCAAGAAGCTAAAAGAAAGGGGAGAGGGTTTCTTTCCTACACAGGAGGACATAAAGAATGCAATGGACGAGGAACTTGCAGCGCTCTTTCAAGAGAAAATGAAAGGAAACTGACGATGTCGGGCAAATAAACTCTCTTCGACAGAGCTAGCTCTGCTGTAGCCTTCATGCGCAGATCAGACGCCTTTTTCGGGTGGAGAGAAGCGACGATTGAAATATGCTAGGCTGCGTTCGCAGGCTAACATAGCGTGCGTTAGCCTGCGAAAACATCCGTTTCTCCTCGCTGTTCGCCGCTGGGGACGTTTCGCGCGGAGGAACGTCTGCGACTCCGCGACAAAAATTCCATACTGATGACGTAAAACCTGTACGGAATCCGGTCAGAAGCGCTGATTGGTCGACGGAGTAGTTACATTGTTTTAGCTATTGTTTACGAACGACAGACAAAAGACAAAAGGCCACAGGGGTCAAAGGTAGACGCGAAGAATCTTTAACAAAATAGTCAATGTTTGTGGAATATAGTCTTCTCAAGAAGAAGCATTTGAGTTTTGCTGGAGCTCGTTGGCAGATGAACACACCTCTTTGCCAAAATCGCCCAGACGACACGTAAAGTTGGACAAATTTGTATTTGGAACCCTCATGACTACTGGATTTATCATGTAAACATTGGTTTGCGTCATCAGTATGGAATTTCTACCGCTGAGTCGCAGACGTTCCTCCCCGCGAAACGTCCCCGGCGGCGAAGAGCGAGGAGAAACGGATGTTTTCGCAGGCTAAGCGTGCGTAGCATGGCGGTTTTGTCGGGAGTACTACTGAGCGGCGAAGCCGCAAAAACGCACGCCCAACCAAAACCGCCATGCCACGAAGGCTTAGGCTAAGAGTGCTGTTAAAATGTAGAAATAGTTATCGAAAAATTAGATAAACGACTAACGACGACATAGAATTCTTCCAGTTAATAGGTGTTTAAACTGCTCGTAACCATGCCCTGTTTCCCCAGTTTTAAATGATTTTAACCATGCATACCGTCAACTGCCGCTTGAGCTTATAACACCTGGACTTATACATCTTCGTAAGGGGTTTTAGGAGGGATTATAAACGAGTTATTAACGGGGGGGAGGGGGGGGGCTTACTTATAACTGGAATAGAAAAAGCGCTTCGAAACAAACATTTACAGGTTTTTAATTAAGCTTCAAAACGCCCTAGAGAGGATAAAGCTTTATTCTCTCTTAAACCGTCATAATAAATTGAATTCGAGAAAGAAAAGCTTGATTGGGGGTTTATATACTGGGAGGGCAAGGGGGGAGAGTCTCATAATCCGAGTTTTTTTGTTTGTTTACAGGTAGATGGGCCTATCCCCGGGGGCTTTCATTAGTGTGGGGAGGGGAGGGGGGCGCTTATAAGCGGCTGTCTACAGTATTTCAGTAGCCTAGAGTTAAAGAGATACAAGGTAAAAAGAGTACCATCAAATAATTGCTAATGCCTTATAAATGTTGGCTTAGCTTATCCCAGGGAATATTTACCTTCCTGAAACACGTCATTGACGAAAGGTGCGATTTACCATGTAGCCATAGCAACCGTGATATTTTCACTTGTGAAGATATCATGTTTTCGCGCGAAAGCTCACCCTGTATTTCACTGGTGTTTATATAATAATTTCTCTTGCACTGTCCAAAGTATTCAATCCCAAGGGAAACATTTTGTCAATTTTAATCAGCTTTCTTGCACAGAATTAATAATTAAACTGATAAATTCACAAAAGTTTTCTCTACATTTACATTTGTTAAAATTTATCTGATTATGTAATGATTTACGTAATAATTTGTTATCAAATCATATCGATGACACTAATGACTTCATTGATCATTGTTATCATTGTTATTGTTCTTTTTGTTATTATTATTATTATTATTATTATCTCTATATGTCGATATTAACGTCGCCTGAGGCGACTAATTGTTTTAGTATAATTACATTGATGATTATTCGAGAAAATAAAATTATTGATCAATTTCCGACTCCGAAACATCAACAAATCTTGCTGCTATTTTGAAAACTGCTAACCTTCAATGTTATATTGTTTTAAAAAACTGCTAGCCTTCATTGTTATATTGAAGCTCCTAGCCAATCATAGCGCTCTATTTTCAATAATCATCAATGTAATTATATGAAAGCCCGTTCTGGTCAAAATCATGACTATACAATTGCACCGCAAGTCAATTTTAATCCAACTGCAGCAATTATTATGGACACGTTGTGTATTTTTGTGATCTCTAAACAATACTTTTTTCAGTGTTAGTAATTATTTTTAGCAACAAGAGTTATTTTTGTTTTCATTATAGGAATACTTTTTTCGTTCATGCCATGAATTATTTTTCAGTAGTACTTCGAATTATTTTTCTAAGGTGGATCAAGAATTATTTTTTAATTGGGCCCGAGAATTATTTTTCGCGGTATCGCAAATTTATTTTTTGGTCTACAATACCGCGTTACCGCGAAAATAATTCTCGGCCCAGGGAGAAAACAATTCTCAATACACACTAGAAAAATAATATATTCGAAAGACCACTGAAAAATAATTCATGGTGTGAATGAAAAAAGTATTCGTATAATTAAAACAAATAACTCATGTTGCTAAAAAATAATTACTAACACTCTGAAAAAGGTATTTTATTGATGACAAAAATACACAACATGTCCATAATATTTGATGCAGTGAGATTAAAATTGACTTGTGGTGCAATTTTATTGTCATGATTTTGACCAGAGGGGGCCTCCATGTAATTTTACTTATAATTATCAGTATTAATTGTAACTTTATCTTAAAGCTCCGTTCTTGCGGGCTCACAAAATCTCCCTAAGGTCGATCTACTTTCCGTTGAGCCGAGGGGCTTTGGGGACGAAAATGTTCACGGGAACTATGCGGAAGTGACAGCTTGCGAGATGGCTGAAATGGTAAGTATGGCTCCTGTGTATTTTATACCTTGATTTTCGGATGTTGCAACATATTCTCTATAGATTAGATACTTCTGCACCTTACCCTTCCTTGCGGACATTCTTAGGGCTTTAATTCCTCTGTAAGGGAGGCTACCCGTTCAGAATGAACTCGATCACAGTTTACATATGTAAGTTTACGTAAATCATAAGTCCGAATGAATACTCTGGTAGTTTTGAAATACAGTAGAAGCTTTCCTTGCGCCTATTCTCGTAAGCTACCGACTTTATTTACGTTTAGCACTGTGAAAACCGTTTGGACATAATTGAATTGCGACTTAAACTCTGTATCTACTGCGACCTCGACCACTTTAGTGATTAGTGAAGCACTAGCTGGTCTTTCCCTCAGTGATAATCTCAAAAATCAAGGAAAAGAACTTGTAAGCGATTGTATCGTAGCAAGATGACGTAAAACTATTCAATACTCTTGTTAAGAAGCCGCTGGTTTAAACACATTGATATACAAAGCTTTTTATTGAAATCTGTCGTAAGCGACCACTCTCATATTAGTTTGATATCACATGGTCGCTTACAAGAGCTCATCACGACCAGCTGTAGTTGTGAGCACTTTCACAAATACACTGATAGTCGTTTACGATTTACGAGACTCACAAGAGCTTTGGCTGTATGATCTCTTGTACCAGTGTTAAGCTAATCTAGCCAGCGCCCCGGAGAGCTTGCCCGCAGGCTAACATAGGCAAAAGTTTCGCACACTCGTTCAATAGTTTCGAAGGATCGTTAAGAAAGTGCGAAAAAGAGCTCTGCTCTTGTTGCAGTTTTCTTAACTAACACGAGTACCGGCAAATGGGTACGTAGGCCATAATTTACTGACAGATTTAACTAGATTTCGATTCGCGGCTTCCTTCCGTGTTTATTTTAATTATTACTGGGCTGCCTTTTCACGATATTGTATAAGCAGGACTGTAAAACAGCTCGCTATTTCGCGCCACACGCCGCCACTTGTTGAACGCCTAGAACATGTTATGAGAACTGTAGCTTGAGGTTTATATGCTTCTATATAAAGATTTATTACTACTGCGAGGTTTTGTGAGACCTCGGTGTTTCAACTCGTTACATAGTTCAATTACAATGTGAGTAGGGCTAATATTAATTAATTAAAATGTTGGAGACGATGTTTGAGGGTCCCAAATAGGTTTTTCGGAATTTGGGATTTGGCCTCTTTGGAACCTGGGATTCGGGATTCTCATATCTCTACGAATTGATCCGGGTAGGAAAAACACATTCCACTAGGGATATGTATTCCCGGGTAGGGGAACACATATCACTAGTGAAATGTGTTTCCCCCTTAGGAGAACACTATCACTAGTGATATGTGTATCCGGGGTAGAGGAACACATATCACTAGGAATGAAAACTCATTCCACTAGGGATATATGTAAGGCACATTCCACTAGGGATATGTGTAAGGGGGGAACACGTATATCAGGGGCAACACATATTACTGTGACGTCACAGTGATATATGTTCCCCGTGCAAATAATATTCTGCTCATGCATAAATAAAACCACGCTTTTTTCCTTCTTGCGTTTGCTTTTTTTTCCGGATTTCAAGTCCTTGTGGGCTGTAAGAGTATTCTTACAATTCTTCACTGAGTTTAATTGATGGATACATTTCGTTCTGGAGCAGTTAACTTTATTCACAGTTTAAAGTCAAAAGGATAAATTATTGAATTGAGAAGAAATTCATTTGGTCTCGGTCAATATTGAGCTCAGTTATCGCAAAATAACGTAATTTGTCTGTTAATTATGCCTGATGTAAATTATTTAATGCTTTCAACCAACAGAAAATCCCAGGGCAGTGTCCTCGGGTTCGCTGGAGCTTTCACTTTTGTTGACGAACATCTCAAAACTTAAAAACACTGTTCCCACTAGTTAATTTGTTTGTTTATTTGGTAGTTTTTTTCCAAGGAGCTAGCATAATTTTTGGCATAATTCATCATTAGGAGCATAATTTTCCACTATTTTGCGAAAAAAAAGCACTGCTAGCATAATTGTTCTTTTAGCTAATTTTGCGTCACAAAATTGTCAATCATTGATCATGCAACCAAGTTTTTAGAGATCAGTGTTACACAGGCAAATTTCAGTAACAACTGGCTCATTGTCACATCATGAGATCTGGGTTGACCAAGAAATGAAGGGCTCCTGGGACGAGAATGGGTCGCACAGGAAGTGACCCAGGACCTTTCCACTGATGTCAACGCATGCGCACAACAAGCTCTGTTGACTCAGTGCTTTACCTTTCTATTTCCATCTATCACTGCAATTTGACTTCGGGGGAGGGATACTCAACAAATGTATCTGCCCCGAGGTCCAACCCCTTGCCATGTTATACGCCATTTTTTCACGAAAAAGGTACCCCTTTCGTATACCTTCTATTGACAAATAGAACATCTTTCTCACACCTTGTTTTGAACTTTGCATCCCTTTTAACTGCTATAAATGCTCTGTCATTTAAATAGGAATCAATCACAAAAATAGACCGTTTTGTCGACTTTATAAAGCTGTAAAATTCATCTGTTAGCCCTGTTTTGGGGGGCCCTTTCACAGACCCAAACTATACTTCGACTAGCGAAATCCCAACCCTTTCATATACCTGAAGCCTGGAAAAGGTACCCCTTACAGGCGGAGCCTCCCCGTATAGCCCGTCATAGGGCGTACCCCTGCCGGCCTTCTAATGCATTTCTAGCATTCTGATTGGTTCACTCGATCTCGGTTATCATTCAAAATGTATCGCCCTTTCTGATTTGCTTCAATCCCCCTGCTAATTCTTCATAACCAGCCATATTTAAAAGAGGTAGCTCATCGACTTTCTAAAAAGTATTTACAAGAAAAAATGGGGATCTGGATATTTACCAGCTTCCTTCTCAATCTGCAGCATTCTTCACATCATAATCAGTCTCATTCAATATTTGCTGAATGTTAGCTCATGCAGTGACTTTCTCTTTCGAATTTGCCGTGTAAAAACAACCCACTTCCCGTTCAAGCGATTTTGTTTCGAGGCATGTAGGGGGAACGAATAGATTAATAACCTAAAAGTGGTTCTCTTTCCCTTACTAGGGGTGACGAATGGTAAAATCCGAGCCTTGCCGAGACGCCGAGACCCTAGTTTAAAAATCCGAGCCCGAGCCTTGAATTTGTTTGTAAAATCCGAGCCCGAAACTTAGCGCTAAAAAAATCCGAGCCCGAGACGCAGTGATCCAAAAATCCGAGCCCGAGATGCACTTGATCCGAAAATACGAGATACAGCGCTCTGAGCTTTTGTGGGCATCACAACAAATATTTTTCCACTCATCCCAAAACATTGGTTTTGTATTAAAACCATTAACTTATCTAGTCTACCAGAATAAAATTAAACGTGTTAAGTAACGCATTACTGCTTATAGTCTACTTATTAACCTGGTTAGTTACTTTATAAACTAGTTAAACTAATGATTCGACATTCTGCCTGGTTTAAAATTCACACGCCTTCTGATAGCTTCTGATCTCTTGATCTGTCGGCTTCTGGCACGCGTAAATCTGCGAACGATCGGCTTTCGACTATAGCTACTACTGCAAATGGCAGAGAGTGAAGAGGAAATAGAAGAGGGTTTTGAAGCAACGAAAGGAATTAAACGCAAATACGGTAAGTTATAAGATCGTCTTGCTTAGAGCTTAAAGTGCATTACTATTTGCTACTATTAGCTACTATTACCGTCGCAGCTCGTCGATCGGACTATTAGCTTCTATTTGTAGCTTTTAACAACGTCGTCGAACGATGCGTTTTGTTCGATTCGTGTATCGCAGAGCTTGCTATTTGTGTCAGCCATGTTAAGCTATGTTAGTTAAGCTTAGTAGACTCTTAGTCAGCTTTAGTTCATGTTGTAGTGTTGTACTTCGGACTATATCTGGCAACAAGCCACAGTAGCTCAGTTCCTGGAGCGTTATTTTACCATGCAAGCAGGCTTTCGGTGAATAACTTCACAACCTTATACCAGTCTTACACTGTGAAAAGATTGGGATAGAAGGACAATGGACAGACGGATAGACTGTTCTATTTGTTAGCTTTTGTTGTGGAAAGGACTAAAAAAATATATTTTACGGTTTCGCTGAGCACCTACTGAGTGAAAAACTCCTTGCGGTGTGTTGACATGTAGCTACATGTGACATCCTAAAGAAAGCTAAAGTAGGTCAATGAGTGTTAGCTAGTGTTAGAATTCCGTAACTTTCTCGCCGGCTCTCGTGTGATTCTTAGCTATTTAAACTTATTCAGCATCTTGCGGCTTTCACACGCGTATATCTGCATGGACCCCAAACAAACCCCGGCAGGGGTAAATTTCTTACATGTAATTTCTCGTTTCGGATAAGCTTGCGGATAAAAAATTGAACGTCCCATTGGCGAGATTTCGAGATCCAAATTTTCAAAATCCGAGACTCCGAGATCCAAATTTTCAAAATCCGAGACTCCGAGACCGTCATATTTCTGGGAAATCCGAGATTCCGAGACGCTTTTTTTAAGCGCCGAGATTACGAGACTCGGCTTAAATTTGCCGAGACTCAACATTTTTGAAAGGCCATTCGTCACCCCTCTTACTAGGAGCTTTCGCTTGGCTTTGATGAGAAATCAAATATATGGCTTCAGCCCTTTTCAGTACTCATTAACTGCATGTTTCCAGTGGAGTACGTGTATGCAGATTGGATTTATTGGCAAACAGCCAGCAAAGCAAAGCGTGCAGATCCAGAATCTGTGACAAGTCCAAGTGAACGCGATAAAGATGCCGGAAGTCGAGTCGAAGGATTTTGCATACCTAAGGCTTTTCTCATGAAAAGTAATCTTGATCAAAACATTAAACTTGGTTTTAAGGAGCACTGGCAGCCAGATTTTGATAGGATGACAGAAAATGACCCCTTTGTAGAGAACGATGATAACAAGATCATACCTATCTTCACTACGGAACATGCAAAAGACGATCCGAGGTACGTGAAGCTAAGGCTAACACGTGAATGGAAAGATCATTGCCCTCGCTATAGAAATGTTTCTTACCTCCACCATGCATTTCTGTTGCCTTCAGCTGATCATGCCATGGTAAAGGGTGCAAAGTTATTTTACGGAGAAAGCTGCAAGTGGTCCTACAGTCTCCACGGGCCTGTACGTAAACTTCAAAGTGGTGGGTTTGTAAATGACGAGGCGGATAACGCTGCTGTTTTCAAGTACCCGGATGCTTGGCCCGAGCCAGCGATGGAATGGTTGGTCCGACCGCGCCCAAGTGGCTGGCCTTCATCTGAACTGGTCCAGGAAATATTCGAATCCGGTTGCCATTTAGCTCCCGTTGGTAGGGGAAATCGACTTAAAGAGCCCGTTGATGTATTCAATTACTGTCGAAACCCGGAGGCCACACTGGCCAACTCTTTATTACCCAGTGTGACAGAAGACTGCAGCGACAAGTGGGTGATGGATGAAACCGAATGGCGTACGTCATTTTCCTTGGGCGAAAATAAACTCGGGAAAAATGTGTCACCCGTGCAACGTCATGTAATGGTTTTGCTAAAGATAATAAAGAAATTTTATTTTCCTGAAGTGATTTCAACGTACTACTTGAAGAACCTATTGTTTTGGGAGTGTGAGACGAGGGGTGAAGTTTTCTGGAGGGAGGAAAACTCCGCAAACTGTCTGCTATTCATGTTGGATCGCCTTCAAGAGTGCTTGGAGTCGCGTCATTTGCCGCATTACTTCATGCCACAAAGTAATATCTTGACGTTCGAAGACCCATCTGGACTGAAAGAAGCTGCTGTTCAAGTCGCTGAAGTTAGATGTAATATTTTGTCAAAGACATTCAACATGTTAAGAAAGCTCCAGATCCCACCTTTTCAGTCCCAAACCTATCTTAAAAATGTTGGTTTGCAGTTAGAAGAGCATTTCGCTAAAATGGAAGACAAAAACCTCGCGGAAGAAGATCGCAAGCAGCTTTCAAGTGCTATACGCTCAATTTTTGTCGGCAGATTGAAAAATGTTGTTGCACGTTTACAACAAATTTCCTCCACTGAGCGGGATGACATTGACATAACTGATGACACAAATGTGGCATTATATGCCTACCAGTCAATTCTTGCACGAAATCTCTGTGCGTTGTGGTTTCTCGACAGTAGTGAAAGCAAAGATCACAAAGCACTGGAAGACAAAGAATTCAACACATTTGTAAGGCAAGAGGTTCAAGATCTTTGTCTCGATGAGGCATTTTATGAAGTGGTGAATGTCTTCTTCGAGAGTGCCAGGAAAGGATTGGAGCCTTCTTTAGCGATACCTACCACACGAATGATGGAAAAGCTGAGAGAGGAGCAGTTGAAATCAGCACAAAAAGACGTAGAGGATGCCAAAGCGGTATTATCAAAAGGATTACCGCAATTGCTAAAGGTTAAGACCAGTGATTTGAAGTTAATTGGAGAGAAAGCTACCAAGAAGCTAAAAGAATGGGGTTCGGGTTTCTTTCCTACACAAGAGGACATAAAGAAAGCAATGGACGAGGAACTGGCAGCACTCTTTCAAGAGAAAATGAAAGGAAACTGACGGTTTTGGGGAAATTAACTCTCTTCGACAGAGCTAACTCTGCGGTAGCCTGCATGCGCAGACTGAGACGCCTTTTTCGGGGAGAGACTAAGCGACGACCTGAAATACCGTATTTATTCGATTAACCGCCCTGGGCGCTTATTAAATTTTTGGACCTTGAGAGTGGGCGCTTATTAAATTTTCACCGTTTTCAGCAAGTGAAGTATGTTTATTTTGTAACAAAACAATAAATGCTAATAACAAAACGCGAAGAAGTAACAAAACAAGGTTTCTGTAAATACTCTGAAGAAGACTCCGTCCTCGGGGAAGTCTCTTATTAGAATTTATTCACTCAAGTGGGTGGGGTGGGGTGAGTGCTTATTTGAGTTTGATTGGGAGGAGTAGGGGGTGGGCGCTTATTCGAGGGTGGGCGCTTATTAACTTTTTCTGCCTTTAGGATGGGCGCTTATCCGAGGTGGGCGCTAATTCGAGGTTGGGCGCTTATTCGAATAAATACGGTATGCTAGGCTGCGTTCGCAGGCTAACAGTGATGTTAAAATATAGAAATGAGAATAGAAAAATGAGATAAGCGACAAACGACGAATATAAGCTAAGAAGGTGTAATAGGTGTTTAAACTACTCGTTACCATTCCCTATTTCCCTAGTTTTAAATGCTAACCGTCAACTGCCGCTTAAGCTTATAAACCCTAGGCTTATACATCTTCGTAAGGGGTTTTTGAAAGGCTTATAAACGGAGGGGTTTATATACGAGGGGGGTTATCACCGGAATAGAAAAAGGGCTTCAAAACAATCTATAGCAATAAGGTGATCAAAATTCGTTTTGCAAATTTTACTAGTTTTTTTATTAGCTTCAAAAATAGTAAATCGCATTAGAGAAAAGAAAAACTAGATCAGCTCAACTTGTCCCAGGGAATATTTAGCAATTAAATATTTCAATTCCGATAAAATTTTAAAGGCTTTGGTCTTTTTAATAAACGTACAGCATTAAATATATTTTTTCATCTTACGTGTAAGTAATTTTGCATCATTCTGTCATACTAAAGATTTCCGCTGGCGGCCATTTTAAAAATGCCCTTGCCCCCCTCCCCCCCTTCCCCCCGGGATGGTAATATCCATTGCCTATAATCTTTAAAATGTTCCCCAAAATATAGTATTAGTGTGCCAAGTTTCATGCTTTTATCATTAAGTGCACAATTGACCTGTCAAATGGCACTTATCCGCCGGATTATATTGACTGTCTGTTTTTTTTATTAATTTTCCCAGAAATCCTTTTTTTGAATTTTACTACAAAGTTCTAATTTTATCTATTTTTGGAAGCAAAACTTCATTAATTTACTTTTTTCACCGGATGGATAAATTGAAAATATGTTGGATAGCAGTTTAGGTATTTATTGCTGAAACCAATATTATGTTAGCAGGCTCTTAGCTAGAAAGAACAGTGCCAAATAAGTAGAGGTCATTTTTTGTCGTAGTACAATTTTTTATACTAATTAAACTAGTCTAGTGAGCAGCACTCTGCGTAGACTGCGAGCAGTCTCTTATTTTTCTTTGCAGAGTTACTGCATGCAAAACCTAAGCACGCGAGCGGCGAAGTCGCTTGCCGCGAGAAACGAGGGCGTAAGCCCGAGAAGAAAAAATAAGAGACCGTCTTTTCTCGTCTCGTCTATATAACAACATCGTAGTTTGCAATCGCGCTGGATGAGATCAAGAACTAGACGGATTTTAAGAGAAAAGGCGGACTGCAAGCAGTCTACACTCTGCGAACAGTCGATGTAAAACTTGTTTGTTCTCCTTCGCGTTTTAGCTGAAACCGTGGCCCCAAAATGTTATCACGCCCTGCAAAAAAATTTAACAGCTGCGCCTGTTCCCTTTCGTAAATCCGGCCAAACCTTCAATGTTTGAGACCATCATTATTTTTAGCTATTTTTAGTCATATTACGGCTTGAATACAGGCGTTTAGTAATTGAATGTAAGAAGAAGAAGTCTACGTTAGTTAGGCGAGTCGCGTAGGAGAGTGCTGCTCACTAGTTTAGTGTACAAAATTGCAAAACGAAGGTGGGAACAACTGAAAATGCTCTCCACTTCATGATTTAAAGCACGAGCATTCCTTTTTTACGTGGAATTGAACCGCTCATCCGGCTTCCGAAGACTGGACTGGAAGCGACTTTCAAAACTTATAGTCTCCGTATCAGATGGGTCCAGTCAGTTATCGGATACTCGCTGAGAAGCATATATGCTTTCAACACTTATCCTAATAAGAAATGGCCACAGATGATATAAAGGTATGTATATGAGCTTAAGTACAGTAAAACTTGTTCAGAACTCCCGGATAACTCCGACTTATTTCACTTTTCCTTGAGTCAATTTTCAGTTAATTTTAACTCGCATATATTTTGGCCTCCGTTGAATTGAATGTTTTTTCTTCCCTTGGAAGTTCAAGAGAAAGAGGGTTTCTTCCTGAACAAGTTAGCCCTTGATTCGATGCAGAAAACAAACGTTTATAATTAGTTACTGTGCTTTCTGACCAAAAAAAACAACCAAACAAACACACATACAAAAATAGTTCGAATAAAACTTCAAATCTTTAAAAGTCTGAGAAGAGGCTTCGAGATCAGTCTGCCAAAGGATGACGAGTTGCACGTAATATCGCCTTTTTGTAATGTTTTGTTCCCCCTAGATTTATTAATAGCTTATATAGCTATTTGCGAGGTATATACAGTATACTGTAAAACCTTATCTTTTGTACATAAGTACACTGTCGTTTGTTGGAAAAAAAAATGTCGAAATGTACCTTAAGAAATAAAATTTGCCGACACTTTGTAAGTAAATTAGTGATTTTCCTAGAAATCGCTAAATCAAAATGCGTCATAGTCACCAAATTTAGACGTCGCAAAATAACGTGCCATGCCAGGGACTATAATAACACGGCCCGGCATCTGACGTCATTAAGGTTGCACATTCATTCGTACCAAAAGATCTATTATTGTCGTAAGTAAGGTAGTAAATTACCTTTGAATAAATTCTTTAAAGTCATATTTTCTAGAATCCCTAAAAAGCTGTGTTTTGAAAGGCGAAAAGTTTAAGCTTAGTGATTTGAAGCGTGTTCGTGGTAAAAGTCATGTAATGGGACTATGGTTCACGTTGGTAACCGGACTGATATCACTAATGTCGAGGCCGTATTAGCGCGTTTCTGACTCTCGAGGAAGTCGTCATATTATGAAATGATTCTTGGTAATTTTTTTTATGTTGTTTAAAATAAAAGTATTGTTTCCCATAATTAGTTTACTGTCTAGCACGTGACCCACTCCATATCCCGGCGCGTGTACAACTTGTCAGTGAATCAATATTATCTGATTTGTTACGCATTACTTATCCATAACTGTCGAAACCCGATTCATATTTAAACGAGCTCCCTGTTTTACAACTGTAATAACCTTTATTCATTATGGTGGGACCCGAGCTTGTATGGCTTGGCATGTATCAGGGGCACCCAACGAGAATATAGTTCAAAACCACTTAAACATAGAATTGTTAAACGTATTTTAGTATTTAAACGGTAGATATAGGCATATTTTTATCCCCTGGAAATTTTTCATCTGTTCGGATTTCCTAGCTGAAAGTCAAGTGATCCGAAAATTATAGGGATCAAAACTTACCTTTTCGAAAATTTTAGCCAGAAAAAAGGTTCACGAAAATTCTAGGTGACCTTTTTAGGGTAAAAATCCGTTAAAAATAGGCAATTATACCTTTTTTTAGATGTCCGAAAATCTTAGGAGAGGCAGGCAAGCAAGAAATTTTACAACAAATGTTTCAAAAATTCTAGATCTCAAATCGTCTTCCGAACAGATATTTTTCCGAAAATTGTCGTTGGGTGCCCCTGTTGTATGGTTTTGGAAAAAGGAAAGCGGCAAAGGCATCTATCATCAACTGGGTTATATTTTACTTTGGATTTTGCACACATGTTTTTCCTTTTGATATAAAATCTCTTGATGTTTGAGGACATAAGATATCTGTAAAGCCGAAGATATAGATTCACCTGGTTCTTGAGCTTTCTTCTCAAAAAACGTTCTCAACATGGTGGCTGGTAGCCTCTCACGCAGACGTTCTTGGGGGTTCGTCACGCGTTCGTTCTTTGCTGCAAGATCCCTTGGAAATATAAGTTCTGTTTAATTAACTCTGTCAGGCAATTTTTTGATATTATTAAAGATTTAAGGACATAAATATCTCCAACTTGCTCTGGTACACTAATATGAGCTTGTTTGACTTTTTTGCCCCTCGGGTTGTTTAATAGACTTAACTTCTTCGAGGTCCTATTATCAACAGGAAGTAAGCGGATCAAAGGATTACTACCCCGACCCTCAACCCCCAGTTTACGCAAGGAGGGTAACGCGAGGGTTACCCTCCAAAAGCTACCCTCCATGTAAACAAGACCTAAGTCAAAATTGCCCAGCCTTTGTGGTTCTTCTTGAGGGAGAATGAGAAGAGAAGTGTGTAATTTATTTCAACAGTTCTAATATATTCACTGAAATAAGATAAGAGACTTATCTTTACTTGATTGGCGTGTGAAAAAAAAAGTAAGCAGAAAATTCCCCGACAAATCCCTCAAAATTCCACGTCAAAAGCTTTCAAAAGCTGATTGGCACGCTCCCATCGCATCAAAAAATCACAGTCGTGTATTGTTAGGCAAATTTCGACAGTCCTATTTAGGACTACGTTCACTCTGACGATCAATAGCAAGTTTTTAAACTTAAGTTATCATTTGCTATGTCATTTTCATTCTGATACAATGGGCAACTACATTGCTCTTTCCAGCTTTAGGATCAGGCAGCCTAAGTGCGAGCAGTTGAGTCTTATATAAAAGAAACAGATGCATGGATGCTTGCAATCACATGTGTTCAAGCTGAATAGGGAAAAAATAAATAGAACTCCTGGGGATTGAACCAAAGCGAAAAGCTTAAGCCCTCCAAGCCATTGAGGGTGTTCTCGTGGCTAGAGAGTACATCAAAGTCTCAGTTTATAACCCCAAAATATAGGTGTAATTTTTTAATAATATCAACTTCGAGAGGTATGTTCTGCACAATAGCCTTCTTTCACTTACGGAATATAACAAAAAAATACACTGAACAGTTTCCATCAAGATGAATCTGAAATACTTTTCATGCATTTATTTCGCCCAAGTTGGATCAGTTTGCAATGCACTTCAGCCTATCATTGCCCCCTCCGTAGGGGATGCGAAATCCCGAGGAGGCATCCTAGCAGCTCGCCCGTTTATATAGAAAAGTAATTACAGTTGAAACATACAGTCAGCGTAGCAGAAAAAAATCTCGATTTGCTTGATCAAGGGCCTCATAGAATATTTGGGTAATGATGACGTTTCTATTGTTCACGCCCGCAAGTAAGAGATGCCGGTTTAGGATGACGTAAAATAGAAAATTCCCGAAGTGATCGCTTAGGCTGATTTTGTGACAATAATAATAACAATAATATTGTGCGGTTATACTTCGATGCTCTTTTGCGTTACATGTCATCAGTGACATTCTCTGTAGCAGCTGTTTTGAAAGTTATGGGCCAAATGACACTCGTTAAGGTGCGTATTACTGTGTATATATAAACACCTGGAGAGTTTGCCAGACATGAGTTTATCATTAACAAATCTTTGATTGGAAACAATTTGTCAGACACTCTTTCTCTGTCGCTTTTGGGGAATAGGGGAAGGTACGTTTTTTTATTTGGAGGCGGGGGAGGTGGGGGGTGTAGGCCGGGGCTTCGGAGGAGACGGTCCTTAGTAAATTTTTTACAAATTGGGGAGGGTCAAACCTGTTTTATTCTCAACTGGGGGAGGGTCACAGTTTTTTTGGCAAGGAAAAAATTACTCCATGTCGCTTCTATTTTGTATACAAGCAAAGCTACAAATAAAGATTAATCTAAATTATTCACAAATATCGAAAAATTTATATATCAAAAAACTATCTTCTCCCAACTAAGATAATTGTCTCTCTCGACCCGTGTCCTCTTTCGCCCATATTTTGATGTTTCCGCGCCTGGTTCTGTGATTTATTGCTTTCAAAGCATCGCGAACGTCCCACTGGCGCTTTCTTTCAGTCACGAAACAGTGGCGAAAGCGTTCCTTGTAGGGACAAGTGGTCCAAAATGACAGGTAGAATTTTGACAGATTACTATTTGAGAATTCAGTATATTCGCCCTTTGGGTTCTGGAGCCACTTTAGGTCTTCATCTTTCCACTTCTCTGGAGTTGCGCTTTCACTTGTTCCTGCAGCCGATGTGCCACCAACAGAGTCAGAGGAGTAGCGGGCATCCTTTTTAGAATGGCGAGTCGGCAAACAGCAACAATAGCCACAAGTTGCTCCATCTGACCTCATGAAATCCTCGCATTCACCACAAGCATATCTCCCTCTTTCTACTTCTCGTACATCCTTGCGCATTTTCAAGTTTTCACCGTACA
>CALNXK010000247.1:450000-520000 GCA_942486035.1 Porites lobata | reverse complement strand
ATCGCAATTCCTATGACAGGTGCCATGTGGCAAATGAGAGACGAAAAGATGAAAATAGTTCAAGAAAACACTGAAGAAGGCAAGGTAGAATTGAAAGCAGCGCCTGATATATTTAAGTATTTGAAACAAACAGGTAAAAACATGAGTGATTATGTGACAGAAGATGACATTAGAATGTTAGGGCTAGATCCAGAGGAACTTAGAGCGTCAATTCAAGAATTGCAAATGCAAGGAGCCATGAAGAATTTTGGGAGACCAAAAAAACGCTAACAAATTAAGAAATTAGGATGATGGGGCGAGATCCAGGAGCAATTAAAGCGCGCCTTTCAGAATTAAAAAATAATGCAAAGAGCAGTGTTGGGAGCCTAAACGAAACTAACAAAACACAAACGCAGTTGGAGTTGAAGAGAAAAAAATAGCCAAATATCAGCAAGAAAAAAATACTACTACACTTGGACGTCAGGCAGACGACATGCTCGGCTGAAGGACGATATATCCAAGTCTTCAATCGCAGGGTACCGTTCATTAAAAAGTGTTTAAAACGTTATCAGCAGATAGTGACAGCTTTACTTAAACATTAGAGGGCAGCGGATGCGTCGGCAATAGCGTTTTATGCAACTGACTCTTGCATTCGTGGTACGATAATCTTGAAAAATAAAATGCAAGCTAAAAACAGATGTGAGACAAATAATTCGTGGAAAAATTCAACATTCGCGAAAAGCTTGGATCGATTAACAGTGACACTAAAACTGTCCCATCAGACTAAGAGAACTTAGGAGTAAAAGGAAACAAAGACTGCAGACAGCTTGAGGACCGTTTTAATAGAGACTGCTTTGGAAAACCTGGGGCCGGTCAAAACGTTTTTAAATGAACGCAGACTGCTGTAGAAGTATCGTAGAATTTTCTCCCACGCTACTTAAGGACTTGAAGTTAATTAAAAGTAGTCTGTAAAGGGATCTGTAGTTCTTCAAGAGCATTCGATTTTAAAACCATTCTCCTAGACAGATTTTATAAAATTGTACCAAAAGTAAAAAATATATATATGGCTTACCTACGAAAAAGGGCCAGTAAATCAATATTTTGTTTCTTGAAAAATGGTGAACGTCACCCTCCGTCCGTTACCCAAAACCCCCGCATAGTATGCGGGGTCGTGTAGGTGGCTCACTGGGGTATGAAAATAATTACCGTATACCATCGTCCTCTTCCCTCAGTCCAACGTAACGGTATTTTTAACACCAGGGACCAGTTACTCGAACGTCCCGGTAAATCAAAATCTAAAAAGAATCGAAGGTTCTAGCTAATAAAACAGCCCATATTGTTTCGTTAACCGATAGTTTTATTATGGAGTCTGCAGAGCTATTGAAACCTCTGTATTGAATGTAAACAACAGCTTTCTATAGGGACTTTCTGGAATTCGGGCCCCAGTGATGAAGTACGCAAAAACTCAGTATTTTGTACGTGAAATACAAAGTTGGAAATGTATAGATAAAAAAGGAATTTTCATTTCTGGAAGTGGAATCGTTGCAAAATGGTGTTGGTTCAGCAATCAGTATTTCAAACAGGAATAGTCCTGTTCAAATACGTTTAGTTGTAGTATTTTAGTGTTATTGGAAATTATACCTTTTTCCTAAGATTATCCCAATGAAGGAAGTTATTACAAGACACTCTTACTTTGCCGTAACTGGACGAGCTCGGACAGTTACGGGTATAAAACTTTTATTTTCTGAACCGAAGTCATGTTGATGGATATTTTTGGTAATTTTTGATTCTTGTTATTCTTTTAATTTTTGTAACCTAAAAAGCTGCTTACACCTCTTAAACTGGAGTTTCAATGGAAAAGTCTTGTAATCGCCTTTCTTTCGGAAGGAACTAATTGCTATCCTGTACTGTTTGATTAAGCGTGTTACCTGGTGAATAGCTCGTTATGATAAAAGTATGATATGATAAAAGTTGTAGTTCGTTCAGCTGTCTCGCTCTCGGGTAAGCCCGCCTTTTCCACATTTAATTTGTTTATTGTTAGAGGTAAATAATTGCAATCTGCCGAAAATTTCAGTTATTTTAAGATATTTCTACTAAACTTGTAATAGAAATGTTATTACCAAACTGATCCTAAGGCTAATTTTTCCTATATAAGTCTGGCGTTGTCTTTATAGAAGCAGTTAAGTGATATATCAAACACGACACGCAGTGCTTCATCCGATATCTCAGTAGACACCGAGAAGTGGGTTGATAAACGAGGCGCAGCCGAGTTTTTAAGCCCCACTAGACTTCGAGGTGTCTGGATATCGGATGAAAAACTGAGTGGAGTGTTTGAAATAATCAATAATTCCTGAAGAAATTCAAAGGGAAAGTTGACAAAATTTTATGGTTATTAAGATCCGATATCCTAACCACTGTCACGGTAGAGATTTCCTTTGTTTTCTCTTCATGAATTATTCATGAGGTCGAGAAGTCCTAGTATTGAGAATATATGAAATCCGTCAACTTTGCAATGACGCATCATCATGTTGTAGATGTCTTCTCGAAATTAATGAACTGAATCTGAGTGACAGTTTGCACCTTAAAGTGTGAATTCGGCTGTTTCTCCATAGAAGCAGAACGCTAGAACTCTGAAATTGATTGTAAAGTGACTGTGCTGAGAAGAAGAGCATTAAAATAGCCGCGTGAAGAACTGAAGAGACTGAACGTTCCTTGTTGTATATAGCCGCCCCGAGCTAGTCCCCGTCAACTGGGTTTGGGCTGATACTACACCAGGACCTCTAGGCCATCCGGTTTCCGATTCCAAACTGGAACGAATCAAAATATCTGTGTTAAAAAGCGGCATGACTTACGTACGACAAACGAGCCAAACTACAAAGAAACAAAAAGAGAACGATACTAACGTTCTAATAATGATCTGAGTTCGTGAAAACGTGAAAAAACGGCGGATGAAGGAACGTTAAAAAGACATTAGACTAACGTCAGTATAACCGAGCTGGCATATGAATAAAACCTCTTAGGGACAATTATTATTAAAAACGTCTTAAGTAGGGACTGATGTACATAGAAACGTTAAGATGGTGGCGATGTCGCAAAAGTGAAACCAACACGAAATCACTTGCGAAGCAACTCTCGTTTCCTAATCGCTGGGCATAGATCAGCGAAGATAGAATACTATTCGGATGTTAGAGGAAGGGATTTTTGGCTATAATTAAATTTTCTGACTTCTGGACTAAACAAGACGTCACTTTCCGGTGTAATAGAACTGATTCAACTGCAGTGTTTACCTATTAGCAACTTGTATTTAGCTAGCCTAAAAATGGAGGTTATTTCGTGGATTACTGAAAAAGAAGGGTCATAGATCAAGGGAAATAAAATTGAAAGCGTCGGAAGGAAGTCCGCCTGAAGTACGACCGTACAAAGTATTAACAAGCTACTCCTAACCTGAGCTGAGGAGACGAACCTTTCGTGACGTCACAATTTGCAGTGCCATATTTTACTCAGCCTTTCAGTGAGTTCAAGCCAAGAAATTCCCTCGAAGAATGTTAAAACTCTTTGTCTTGACCTGAAAGGTCCCGTGTTTAATTCAACAAAACCATTCAATGTTGTGGCCCTTCTCAGAAAAATACACATTAAATCGAGGTCGATCATTTTTTATCCCGCGCTTTATAGTGTCTTGTTACGCAAACTTGACCGTGCAGAGCGTGGGACTGATGTTGACGCGCGGTACATTCTATTAAAGTAGTATGGAGTGATTATTTCATACATCTTTACAATTCAATTCAAAACGCAATGGACTTTTATACACAAAAATCATAAAAATTGTAATAAAGTCCCGGAGTTCAGCTGTCGTCGAAGGATGTCGAGACAACAAAATTATAACATTTGTGACAGCTATAATCTGCACTACCTAGGAAAAATCTAGTTTCAACTCTCTTGTGTCTTTCATATAGCAGGCAGTGACATGTGTACAAATATTGGAGCACCTGACATGTAATTTCGATAGAACACGCCTTCTGTACGTGTCTCTTTGTTAAACGAGAACTATTAAACATTTCAAAGGAACAACTTTTGCTTTGCTCTCAATTCATTCATCTTGATTTACAACATGTGTTTTTCTCAAAATTTAAATGTAGTGCCAATATTTCGAAAGGCACGGCCTTCGTTCTTTAGGTACGTCAAGCCGTGCCTTTCGAATATTGGCACCAAAATTATACCGTAAATTCCGAAAATAATCCCCTCCATGTATAAGCCCCTCCAAATATAAGTCATCCAAACCGAAAACGCAAAAAACCCTCCGCTAAATCGCCCCTCCAAATATAAGCCCCCCTGGGATTGTACTTGAAAAGTTGTCCTCAAACACAAAGTAAAACAAAGCAAAAGCGGTAAATTTACTTCCAACTATACGGCTAGCCCAATCGATTTTGAAAGGCAAACCTCTCTCCGTAGATAAGCCCCTCCTCTCCCTCAAAAAGAGCCTTTAAAAAATATGAGCCCCAGGGCTTATTTCGGAATTTTGCGGTATTCCCAACTGTAAAATCGGCCTTGCTTCTTTCCGTTGTTTAGTAAATGTTTAGCGTTTCCAAATTTTGTTGCTTACATTACTTTGTGGATTATTGAAAATCAAGGGTCCAAAGATCAAGGAAAATAAAATTAAAAGCGTTGGAAGTCCCCCTGAAGCAGTTAAGTCAAGTCAAGTCAAGTCAATTTGTCACAGAATAATAATTAATACAAATTAGTGCTTTAAAATATGAAATCGAGAGGTTGTGAAGGAAAAGAAATTTTCAATTATAGGTTCATTGGGCAGAGTTTGGGACACGTAAATAGTTCATGGAACTAACCGAGTAGGTGACCCAAACAAGAATATGAGTAGAAGGAATATAGATACAAAATAGATAAAAAAGTATTACTTAATTACTTAAATAGTAGTCAAAGATAATATAATAGTAAAACATTACGAATCAATAAGTACAACCGTACAAGCTACTCTTAGTCAGCTGAGAAGACGATTTTTTCGTACTAGCCCGTGAGGCTCACAGTCAGCCTTTCAGTGAGATGCCTTTAAGCCACGAATTTTAATCCT
The DNA here is from genome assembly GCA_942486035.1 of Porites lobata. NCBI lineage: Eukaryota > Metazoa > Cnidaria > Anthozoa > Scleractinia > Poritidae > Porites > Porites lobata. The sequence goes on along the minus strand of CALNXK010000247.1, from coordinate 514,938 downwards.
TTCAAAAATTGCTATAATCTTGTCAAGAAATACTTCAATGAAACTACGCGAATGTTTCTTTATAATATGCCAGATTTGATTTTAATGAAAATACGCCCATTTTAAGGTAACTCGACCCAGTTTTTTTGGGGGGGTACCATCCTACTTTGAAGCTCTCTGGTATCCCCACCTTTACTTTTATCGTAAGTCTAACACATAGAATGGATAACATATAGATCAATCTACAATATAACATAAAATTTTTGGCGATCGGAGTAAATGTCACGTGGTTATAATGCCACGCCCATTTGAGGTCTGAGTCGAAAGTCTGCTGTTGCCGGCATTTTTTCGTGAAAATCTCTCGGCTACACATAGTGCGCATTAGTGCCTTGCGCTGAATAGAGTTTCACCAAAATCGCAAAGACCCAATTCGAGAAATTCAGCGGTTTCCAAATTTAGGTCATAATTTGTGCGAAAATGATAAGCAAACTTTACACGGATTATATATAATAAACTATGAGATTCATTTCTTTATTTTGGGCATCGTTATAACAGATGGGTCCTTACAAGTCAGCAAAACGCTTTAAGGCCTTGTAAATGCTCGCGATTTCGAGCAAAGCGAACATATAGAAATTATAGTTTTCGCTATTTGTTGACGTTTGTCAGCGTTGAAGAGTCCTTCTCACGAAAAAAGCATTTTCTTCAAAATTCGTAGTTTTTTTTCCTTCAAATTTTTTCAGGGCCACAGTTGATTAACTAACTACCCGCACATCATCTTCTATAAGCCCAAACTTGAGTAAACATTGAAGATTTTTAGCGTTTTGGCTGAGTTTGTGCTTTGGGAGTTGTCTATTGTTTCTAGTCTGTCATTATACAGCATTCTTGTTCAGCACGCGTGCAATGACCGCGCTTGGCATTATAACCACGTGACATTTACTCCGCTCGCCAAAAATTTTACGTTATATTGTAGATTGATCTATATGTTATCCATTCTATGTGTTAGACTTACGATAAAAGTAAAGGTGGGGATACCCGAGAGCTTCAAAGTAGGATGGTACCCCCCCAAAAAAACTGGGTCGAGTCACCTTAAAGTCTTCTCAGAAAAATGCATGAAAAATACAGCCAGCGCTTTGTGTCATTGTTTAATTTCAAAATACATAAAGTGTATCGATAAACAGGGCATACAAAGTAACTGAGAGCTACAGTCGGTGATAAATTTTGCTGATTTTGTAGAACTGTTCTTGAAATACTCATTGAAATCCTACGCAAAGTGTTGTTTGTCAGCAACTTATTCTACTGAGTCAATGGAAAATGATGCCCAGTCTATTAGATTTCGGCAGGTTCTTTTCCCGAGTTGTGGTTTATGCTTGCCATCAAGCCTTTTGCTACGTTCAGGAATATCTTGCATGCATTTTTTATACATAGGTTTCTAGTGTAGTTTTTTTCAAACCGCGGACGGACGACCTGCGAATGCCATTGGCAGGTTTTGTTGACAAGTTAACAGCTTCGTGAATAACACATCTCAGGTTAGTTATATTGAACTGAAAAGTGGAGTCGTGTCAAAGATATTGAGAAAGTAGTTTTAGATAAATTTTGAAGAGAAGAATATAGGCCTCTTGAATTCAGTTTTATTTTACACTGAATACTGTAACTGACGTATGAAATGTGTAATGTGGTCACATGTGGTCTACTGAGATACTTGAACAACATCCACGTCAAGTATCATTTACTGACCTAACTAGGCCAGAAGAAAAGAAAAAATAAAAACATTGTGCCACAGTGTTATAAAGACACTATTGGACTTGGCCAAACAGACTTTTTGAACTGCAAGGTCGTGAGAACCAGCAACGAAAGCTGACCGATAACGGCCCTCTTACCCGAAGATGCTGATGCCAACCCGCTGAGCAATTTGGGAGAGGAAGTAGAAATGAAGACCATTAAAACAAATGTTCCCCCGACGTTAGAATGTGACAAAGATCAAGCGCTGATTATAAAAATTATTTGCCTCGAGGGTTACATGTTTGGGGTGGGAAGAAAAGGGGAGTTTATCAAGGATTATCTGCAAGTCACACAACCGGCACGGATCGGCTATTATCCGCCTCTATTCTGAATCGGTTGCGACTTTCACGTTAAAACCATAAAATGTAAAAAAAGGCGACGACCGCAATCCTTCAATGACCATCAAACTACAATTTTGGGAGATGGCTGCGGAAGGTGAGCGTATACTATTAAATATATGTTGTAGGAACAGTCACGGGGCATTAGTATTCTGGGATCCGACCTGCGCTTTATCCCTGGATAGAGTTCCGAAATGGTTGAAAGATGTAAAGAACAAAGCTTATGAAGAGAGAATGAGCTATTCTCTCTTGAGCTTATAATCCATCAATCCCGTGCGTTCTTGTCACGGTCAACCTTTCAAAGAAGCCTCTGCATGGTCCTGGCGAAACTTTGGAGAGTGAGAACGGCCCTCAACTATACATGCAAAACGGGCTTTACAAAAGTCTTAGTAATTTATTAGTTAAGAGACGGGTCTTGGTCCCGATCAAACTGCGAGCAGTCCCTTTTTTCTTCAGATTTTAATAGATGAGCAAGCCTGGCAAGCAACAAGGCTAACTGATCTGGCAGATGAAAGTGAAAATTTTCTAAAAAACGCCAGACGTGTCTTCAGTGATGAAATATAATTGCGTTCGAGGTACGAGAACATAACCCCTAATTTCTGTTGGGTGTTCTGTGCATTATTGGGTATCATGTGCAATTAATAGTGTTTTCACTGTCACATAATGAAAAAAATTACTTTGAAACCGGCCGTTGAACGAAAGAAGCCAAGAATATGAAATGTCAAAGAAGACTCATAAATATACAACTTATCCAAGTCTCAGGTCCGTGCGGGGCACCGTTTTTTTAGTTATTTAGTATAAGGCGGCCAGAAATCAACAAAGACATCAGGCTTTCACTTTTGCAATAAAAATGCTTTATTTTTGCTTGTAAGCTAATTAACATGCGCATGCACACATTTTGTTCTGCTTAAAATGTATAAACTGCTGAAAATCTTAAGGAGAGAGCTTTTCATTAACCAGACATCTCTGCCGAGGCTACCACTGTGTCACGCACTGTGAAATTTCGGAAATTCAAAATACTGTTTTTTTCAAAATGAAAGACGCCACAAGGCTGGAAACTTCTACAAAGATTTACTTTTCGGTCACCTTCAGCCTGGTGTACATAAGAATTCAGAAGGCCTCGCTATTTTGATTTTAGAATTTGATGACGTCATGGTGAAAACACTCTATGAGCGAGGTTTTTTGAGATTGCATTTGTGCGACACACATTTGCCTCGCTTTGAGGAGCTTGCTTACGCCTTACTTTGACGCACTCAATCACGTGGTGATTCGTCTTTTGTTCCATAAGACGATTTGAATGATTATATCTTTTAAAAGTTTTATCCATACGCCAGCTCGTTTATACGTTTAATAGTCGTGTCTAGTTTTAATGCTTCTTCAGCCGCCGTTTTTCACGTTTTCACGAACTCAGTTCATTATTGGAACACGTTAGTCTCGTTCTCTTTCCGTTTCTTTGTAGTCTGGCTCGTTTGTCGTAAGTTACTGAGTCATGCCGCTTTTTTTGCCGTTTCGTTCGCATTTTTCTAACTATGTTTTTTAGGCACATGTGCATGTAAGACCATCAGGTTGGGGCAATGTTAGTCTCGTTCTCTTTGTAGTCTGGCCTGTTTGTCGTACGTTAGTCATGCCACTCTTTTTGCCGTTTCATTCGCAATTTTTAAATGTGTTTTTTTTAGGCACTGTGCATGTGAGACCATTGTTGCGGCAATGTACGTACGTTAGTCTCGCCCTTTCGTTGATAGTTCGTTTCAATGTAAGATGTTTGTCTCATAATGCAGTCTTGTTCAGCATTAAATGACTAACGTGTCGTTTACTCGGAAACACGTCAGAAAGGCATTAAGACAGAAAACTGGCAAATGGACCACAAAAATTGGCTATTGTTTGGTCTTGCAAACTAGCATGACATTTTATTATCCACCATTATTCGCGGCTATTCGGAATAGAGATTTTCTCGTTTGTTTAAACAGCATTTCTGAGACTGCGTTTTTAAGTGCAATCTAAAACTGATTTTTCTTCGAGGATGACCGAGAATTATGATTGCAATGAGCCTCGTTCTTAGTCGTCCTCGGCGATTTCGGATGTGACGTCACCTGTCAAGCTTGTCGGGAAAATTCGATGTCGCGCTCGGTTCCAAGCCTTATCTTGTTACTCGGATAGCGCGAACTGGCCTGGGTACGAGGCTGGATTGTAATGTTTTCAAATAACTGGCATGTATAAATGGCCTAACAGTGGGAACTCAGGCGTTCACAAGTTGCGGCAAAAAGAGAAAGAACAATTTCATATGTTACTCCTGACTCACGTTTCGGCCATAGGATGATCGTCACAATAAACATAAACCACGGCAAGGAATTTTTTATAGACTAGACTGGTTTATCAAAAATTATTTAAAATATGACGACCACAAACCGCCATTATTCGGTTATTGAATAACAAGCCTCTGATTGGGTACAATATACACTGAAAAAACGGAAAGATGAGCCGTGATGAATACCTCATTGGACATGATGTTTTCTCTCATGATCGGTCAACGGTAAGTTTCTGAGACTGCGTTCTTGGTTACGTTTCAAAACCGATTTTTCTTTTGGATGGCCGATAGTACGTTGTGAATTAACTCAATAACAGCTTTAAATCGGTTCTTTCTAGAAACGGGCCCCAGGACCTAGGCCATCCGGTTTCTGATGTAGGACTGGAACGAATCAAAATATATGTATATCAGTAGGCTCCGGTCAGTTATCAGACACTTGATGTGAGGTACCCATTTGAATCACAGCTTAATAAGAAATGGCCACAGATGAAACGGTATGTATGATCGTCTTTAAATACAGAAGAACATGTTATCTTGTACTTCCGCGCGCGCTAACTCAAGCTAATTTTACCTTTCCTTTGACCCAATTTTCAGTTAATTTAAACGTGCTAACTTGCTAAGTATCACCTCCGACTTAGTCGAACTTGTTTTTGTTTCCCTTGGAAGTTCGAGTTAGAGGTACAGTAATAGCCCGCGTATAACAACCTGGGTTTTAAGAACCTGTTAGGCTAAAATTTTCATTTTAAGTCCCCTCCACATAAGAACCTATTTAGGCTAAAATTTTAAGTTAGGTTCTTATCAGTGGGGTTGCTGTAAAAGTGTATAGGTAGAAACTGCTGAATTAAGATCATCATCTATTTTTTTTTTCATTTCTCCTCATTGCTTGACCTTGTTATGAATTTGGTATCAACACGAGTTTCTTTGTTATGTTTTGTTAAGGACATATGCTGTACCTGCACTGAACTGCCTATAGGCATTGCTCTATGGTACAAATAAATGATTTATACTGTATTATCAGATGATATTTATAGTATATGGAGTATATTCAGATGAAATTCATATGAAAATATAAGAACCTATCTTAAGAACCTCGGTAGCCTAAATTTGCTTTAAGTACCATTTATATAAGGACCTATTTAGGCTAAATTGAAAAATTCAGGTTCTTATACGCGGGCTATTACTGTATTCTACTGTATCTTTCTTTCAAATTGACCCCTTAATTTGATAAAGAGAATAAACCCTACGAAATAAAACTTTCCTCAAATAGAGAAAAAAAATCTTTCCTTGGAGATGTCTTTAAGAGAACACGTCTATCCTAGGATGTCAAACTACACTTAAAGTGAAGGAATGTGCGTGAAAGTCATAATAACACGTTGTCATAAAGACCAGATAAGTTAAAGTTAGCTGACTCGGGATATAAAACGCATCTTATTTATTTATCATTTTTAATTAATGACACCCTTTTCGTGAGGGAAAACCTGTCTTTTTTGTTTCATAATTGTTTCTAGCTAGAGGCAACACGATTCTGACAGTACTAACCTGGTTAACTACAGGCACCAAAACCTTCAGTAAAAAACAGCTGCGTTTTGCAACGCGAAGAGAGGAAGAAGCGATTTAAAGTTGTTGATAACTTTGGTGCTTTTAAAAAGAAAGGTTCTTGACTTCGCGCTAAAGTTCTTGCAATGTTGCACGTCGGTTTAAGGAATTTTGAAATCACAAGTGCGTTCCTTCACAAGTAACAATATTGTGCCGTAATATTCTTTATATCTTTAAGTTGGTGAACGAAAAACAAAACTCTTGTTAATTGTTTTCAACAATAAATAGTTTGGTATGTGACGTACAAAGGGTACGCAAAAGTCAAACAGAACTGTTGTCAGCTAACGACAATAGGGACTTAATAAGCAGTGACAACGGATGGGTCTAGTACGGTGACCGGAAGTATTTTTTTCCCGCCAAATTCGCATTCTCTCCTTCCTTTTTCGCGATTACTACAAGTCGCTTATTTTGTCAAATGTAGGCAAACTTATAGAGGAAATCACAAGTGCGTCCTGTCACAAGTAACAATATTGTGCCGTAATATTGATTCTATCTTTAAGTTTGTGAAAGAAAAACAAAACCCTTGTTAATTGTTTTCAACAATGAATAGTTTGCATGGTATGTGACGTAAAAGCGCACGCACAAGTCAGGAGAATTGCTATCAGCTACTTATCTCAGTTTTACAGTCGAATCCTGATATGACAAACGATATTACACAGAGGCGAGAAGACATCAATTTTTATGTTCCAGTGATAAAGGGAATATTACACGAGTGAGCCCAGTGAGAGAGTGAGATATTTTGTTTTTGCCACGAGAACCGATAAAATTCATATACTCGAGCTGATGTCTAATTTTCGTTTTTATTAACTCATTTTGACAATAATGCATCAGTCAGTTATATCAAAACCCCACGCGGCTGGCCAATGCGGGGATTTGATGACGGGCTGACATCTGATAACAAAATACCTGTGCGACCAGGGTCATCCGCGTTGTTTTAACAGCACGCACACATTTTCCGTAGTGTGGCTTTAACATGAAAAACTAATTAAAAGAAGACTTATTAGTCAAAGTACCAATACTAGTAGTTGCGTAAAATATTTAATTATTTTCATCATTGGTCACATCTTTTTCATCGTTTCACATGGTCAGCGGTCTTAATTGAGGGGGGAGGTACAGGACGGTAAATCTCCCTCCTCCCTACTTTTTGGGGCAATTTCTCCCTCCTCCCTAAACTTGGTTTAAAAATTAACGGCGGGCACTCCTGAGGAAGTATAATAACCTTCAGAGCTTGTACCACACGAAGAAGGCCTAACCACCATATGTATGCATACGAAGATTTTATTGACGGAAAGCCCATCCACCCACCCCCGGGGGAGTACTCCCTTATATAAGCCATATACGTATGTGCCGCCTCAAAGGGTAGGGTTTGTGCGCCGTTTCAGTCTTAAACGGGTATAGATTTTGCCCATTTTGGTCTGGAATCAGTGCCCGATCCAGTCCTTGAGATAAGGGGGAGCCTGGTCATCCAAACCCTTAGATAAGGGGAGGGGGGATCTGTCTCCAAAAAAAAAAAATTTGTCGTAAAAATCAGGGGAGGGATGGGCCCCTCCCCTGGATCCTCCACTGGGGATTGGGTATGGTTTTCGAGGAAACTACGAGAGTGTATGAACGTTAGGACCATAAGGCTATGCTAAAGCTACCCGAGGATTGATAGTTGAGTCAAACTCCTTGACTGTCTTTAACTCAAATTACTCCCCTACCTACTGTAGCTACGAATTACCAGACGTTTTTTACTTTCATACTTTTTGCCTTATATTATGATTCACTTATTTTTGTATATTTATTATCAGATTTTATTTGTTAATTTTTTATCCGAGCATTGTATATATTTTATAATCGTTTCTTTTAATAGTTGGCGCCATGTCTGTAACAGATTTTACCAACTTAATAAATGTAGATGTAGATGTATTTGTCGTTTCAACTCCAAATGAATCAGAAAGAAAGAGTAATAAGCGAATTCGAAATGGATTTTAAGAAATCTCGTTTGAGCTCTAGTCTAAATTTTACCTATACCAGGTCTGAAAATGGGCGTGGATTTAACAGACTGGTCTGAAACGGGTGTGGGAATTAACTTTTTTTGTAGTGTGAAATAGGGTTAGTATTTTAAGAACCGGGCGACTCAAGCCCACCAAAAATTCCAGGGAATACCCCCACAACTCCCGGGGTACCTACCAGGTATCTATGAGAAATACTTTATCTTATATAACGAAAACTCATTCCAATTTTGCGGTTTCAACTACCTACAGACCGATGGAACAGCCATGGGAACAAAGATGGCCGTTGCTTTTGCTAACATCTTAATGGCCAGAATAGAAGACCAGATATTGAGACAGAGTTGTATTGAACCGCACCCTGGTCACCAGAGGATTTTTCTCGGGTGCGGCGGGATGCTTCGGTGTCGCTACAGGCTAACAGAACTTTGGCCGAAGGCAGAAGTCACTAGAGGCGAAGCCGCGAGAAAAAAAGCTTTGCACGCGGGTCACTTTAAACTGCTTTACCAAACCGGAAACCGCACATAAAAAGTCTCTGGGCACCCAGGCTAATTGAACCGCTGTTTTGGAAAAGATATATTGAGACACCTGCCTATGGAACCTAGACAAAATAAAGAGCCAAAATTGTGGAAAAGGCAAATACTATCAAATTCACCGCTAAGATGTAAGAAACAGAGATCACTTTCTTGGACACAAAAGTGTACAAAGGGATTAGATTCAACAAGGAACCAACCCTAGATGTGCAAACACATAAACCAACCAGGGGCCCATGAGCCAACGTACAGAAGCCTTTCACGTACTTGTGGCAACCACCAGGCATGAAGAAATGTTTCATTGACGGAGAAGCGCTCATGGGTCTAAGGTCTGTTCCTCTCATGCTCAAACCACTTTTGAGGAAACTATCAAAGATTTCGAAAATCGCTAAGTTAAAAGAGGCTACCCGGTCCCTATTGGGAGAAAGTGCCTCTCTGAGTTAAAATCAGCCGACAGGAAAACAGCCCTTCAATAGAGCAACAAATCTGCACGTAAAAAGCCACTACCATTTGTTACAAAATAGCGGTTTCACTTAGACTGAAGAAAATACTATGGGAAAATCCACCTTATACAAAACCAACGACGGCTAAGAGAAATCTTTAAGGAATATCATATCGCAAGGGAAAATCCTTTAAGGACCAGCTATTAGTTAGAGCGAAGCTCTGAAGGACAGAGAACTTCCTTTACAACTAAGTGAAGGAGTTGTGGGTTGCGACTGTCGTCACCAAGTTTTAAACCTGGTAACCTGAGATGCGTCAAAGTTTGATCCCATGCTTTCTTGGTTAAGTCCGACCAAGGGAGTCCCAGGAGACCTAAGGCGGTTGTAGTGTACGTCACTTTTTCTGTCCCCCCATCCGGCCTTGTCATGACGCAAGTTAAAGAAAAGCCATGTAATCTCCCTACTCCCAACATTTCATTTTCTCCCTCCTCCCTACATTTTCGCCCCGATTTCTCCCTCCGCCCTACTTTTTCGGGCCATTTCTCCCTCCTCCCTATTATGTACCTCCCCCCTCTTAATTATATAGCTGCATGGAAATTAATCCGAAATTGTCAGCAAAGCTATTATCCTTTAGTTTTTAAAACTGTCCAGTTAAGGATTAATTTGGATAGTTTCAAATACTACTTTCCTTCACAAAGAGAGAAACGGCCTATTTAAGAAAAATAGGACAGCTGATCTGAGCCAATCAAATGCCAGAAAATACAATACGCAATACATATCTACCCAATAAGCGCAAAATCCCTGCAACAACGCACCTAAAAAGTCTCTTTGGTTGACGGCTCTTAGTGGCTCTTGGCTTCTTATTGCTGTGAATGTCGTTTTATGACGTCAAATGCTGCTGTTTTGTTTTGGTCTCTTGTCCCGGCTATCATGTAAGAAAAATGTATGACCGAAACTGATGAAACTTTGTAGTGGAAAAAACCATAAACCAACATCAATACATATGCAATACATGTAAAGATGCCAATTGTATCAAATCTCAGCCTTTTGTCGTCTCTATGCCCAAAGTGAGCAAAATTCACTCCTGGCTATGTCAGAGATGTTCTTTGGCTGAACTATCTCGTCTCTTAACGATAGTCTTGTTGACAAATCTCTTGATGTCGTCGATGCTGTTGTGAATATTGACCATGAAGGGGATCAACTTTCTTCTATGAAGTGGTTCAATTGCAATATAAACGGTTATTACAATAATAACTTAAAGATTGCCCATCTAAATGTTAATAGCATTTATGGCAAATCGGACGAAGTTATTAATCATACTCGACAACTGTGCTTTTGACATTCTTTTCATCAGCGAAAGCAAGATTGATGGTACTGTCTCTTCTTGTTTATTCGCTCACTCGCAATATCGAAATATTAGAAGAGATAGAAGGAAAGGAGGAGGTACATAAGATCCAATATAACGGCTTAATGACGGCCAAACCTCTGTGGAGCCACAATAAGCGTTGAATCCATTTGTTTAGATGTAAAAACAAGTGCAAATAACTGGTTTCTGATATCGCTCTCCTAGTAATTGCAATTTTATGGATTTCATTCCAGCCTGTTCGTCAGCAGCAGAGAGAATGTACGCTAAATGTAAAGAAATAATTTTTATCGACGGGGATTTTAACATGAACATGCTTGAAGTTCCACCGATAACCCGAACGTCCCTAATAAAGTCCTTTCTAACCTTATTGATCAATTCTGCCTAACGAACGTTATTCAGGAGGCTACGAGAACGACTAATTATTCGAGTACATTACTAGAGATCGTCTTAACATCTCATCCCGAGAGACTATCGACAAGTGGAATTCTGTACGTTGGGATCAGTGGTCACGACCTAATCTTTGTCGTGAGAAAACAAAAGCTACCCAAACTTAAAGCAAGAGCAACAGAGCTTAGATTAGTGAAAAATTTGGATATGAATACTTTCCTCTGATCTTAAAAACGTTCCTTGGGACAGCTCTTAAGTCTATGACAACATTGATTATATCTGGTCGCACTGGTCTAGTCTCTTTAAACAGATTCTTGTCGAGCATGCACCTGTAAAACGAGTACAGCTCCGTTAGGTAATAATTAACTGCCGTGGATTAACCCAGACATTCAAAAGCAGATCCGCATACGTAATAGACTTTATAAGAAATTCGCTCGTGCATCAACAAAGTTAAACTTACAACAACAAAAAAAACGGAACGAAGTTACATCGCTAAAGAGAAAAGCAGTTAAAGATTTCGGTAACGATGCAGCCTCAACAACATCATTCCCTGGCGAATTCTGGAAAAGAAGTTGAAAGCACTTCTTCCAAACAATAAGTTCAACGCTGATGTTCAACGTTCAACGCTAATCCCAGCACTGCACTCAATGACTTCTTTGTGAACCCAAGAAAACAGGAATCGGCGTTAAGTTTAACGGAAGATGACTTTGATAACCACCTGAGCATTACAACAATTAGGAGCAAATAGTACCAACTAGACTTTGCTCTTATGGAAATCACTACGGAAGCCGTGACAGATCAAGCAACATATTACTTATTAAAGATAAATGCTAAGAAATCTACTGGTCCTGACGATTTCTCCCCAAAGATCATAAAACTATCGGCTCCATCCATAGCCTCACCACTAGCCAATCTGTTTAATCACTATATTCGCAAAAGTACCCCCTCCGTGCCCAGCGAATAAAAAATGAGTAATGTCACCCCTATTCACAAAAAGGGTGAAACGACAGACAAAAGCAATTATCGACCTGTCAGTGTCCTCTCCGCAATCTCCAAGCTTTTCGAAAAAGTAATGTTTGATCAACTGTACAGTTCCTTCACAACAACTTTCTCATCTAATATGTTGGGCTTTCCCAAGCGACATTCTTGCGCTGCAGCGTTGATCAAATTAACAGATGATTAGAGACACGCTCTCGACGAAAAGAAAGAAGTGGGTGTGGCTGCCATCAATTTATCAAAGGCTTTCGACCGTTTTTGCCACAATTTACTCCTTGCAAAATTAAAGGCATATGGCGTACAAGAGGCAGCCCTTCAGCTTATAAGATCATATTAGCATGGCGGAAAACAAAGGGTAATATGCAACGATTCAAGCTCTACCTTATTACCTCTACGCTGTAGTGTCCCTCAGGGTAGTCTTCTTCCTCCATTACTGTTTAACAACTTTATGAATGATATGAACGAAACATTTACCGTCTCGTCACTCCGCCTCTACGCAGACGACACTACCCAATACGAGGTGGACAACAGCCCATTTCTGCTTCAATACACCTTAAATAAAGGCATGAAAAGTATTTCATCCTGGCTTGACTACAATTATCTTCAGGCCAATGGGGACAAGACGAAAGGGATGATCCTTGAAAACTCGCCTACGTTTATAACAAAGCATTTAATGGCTCCTCCATCAGTCTCAAAGAACACTTAATAAAGATTCTTGGGGAACACTTGGACAATCAATTATCTTTCAACGAACATATAAATATTTTGCTGAAGAAAGCATACGCTAAGATAACTGCTCTTGGACGCCCTAAACTCTTAGTACCATCAAATATTTTATTGGTCCTTTACAAGAGCTTTGTTTTGTCGCATAGTAATTCGTTACTTATCGACGTTAACAAGACACTCAACAAGAAATTAGAAGATGCTAATCATTACGGTTTACGAAAAATAGTGAATATGGGGAAAAAATTCTGATTATGAGTCTCTCCTTAAAATTGCGAACATAAATTTTCTTGAACATAGACGTATCGAACAATCTTCGACAATATTCTTTAAGTGTTTTAAGGAGGATGGTCCTCGCTATATAGGCAATTTATTAAAACCCCGCATCACTCCTTACAATCTTAGAAACAGTGGGGGTAAACGAGAAACAAAGCCCGTATAATAGCAAGTTCCTTCATGGTTCTTTTTCATTTATTATATCCCGTATATGAAACCGACTACCATGCAGCATCCGTAAAGCATGGACAGGATGTTGCATCCTTTCGTAGGCTTTTAAAGAAACAAAATTTTACTGGATATGATGTCAATTCATTAACTGCATTTGATACTTCTTCTTAATTATTTGTGTACATTTTTTCTTTTTTAGTATTTTAAACATAGTCTAGGGATTCTTATATTTGCATTTTCAATTAGCTTTCCCTTTTTATCAATTTCATCTATATATCAATGTGCAGCAACCTATTTTAGAGTTTTTAGCCTTCTAAAGTTTTTAATTGTCAATCACTTTTAACATGAGTCTCCGGCTCGGGAGACTGGGTAACCACTCCCTATGTATTTGACATTTAATCTCGCATTCGCGACAACGGTTCTGGAAAATGCGCAAGCACTGAAACTTTGGACAAGAATATCTGAAACCGCCCTTGGATACTTTTTGATTTGATACAATTTGATACGATTTCTGATTTGTGAAAAATGTAATTGAACCGCCTGTTTCGAACCACGATCCCAATACCGTTTGTGTAGGGATGCACGCAACATGAGATCACAATTTGGTTGATCAATTTGAATGAAAATATACCCTTATATCCCTTCCCACTTCTTCATTTAGTTTCGCTCTTTGCATTTACTCTACATCTCGGAAAGTGACTTATTTTTCCTCCTCTTTTGCGATCAAGTTAAGACTATATGCCCAATTTCATTCTGGAAAAGAAAAAAATGAACAAAAATAATTTATCATCATCATTAAAAACTCCGTGTTCCCAAATTCTAGCACAGTAAAAAACGGTGGCACGAACAGTTTTATAACCTGATACTTGTTTTCGTTTTCCTAATAGGTGCTCTCACTAGCCTTCGATGAAAAATCAAACATTTGGCTGCAGCCATTTTCAGTACTTATTAACTGCATGTTTCCAGTGGAATACGTGTATGCAGATTGGATTTTTTGCCAAACAAGAAGTATTGCAAGGCGTGCAGATCCAGAATCTCTGGCAAGTCCAAGCGAACGTGTTAAAGATACTGGAAGTCAAGTTGAAGGATTTTGCATACCTCAGCTTCTTCTCAGGAAAAGTAATATTGATCAAGCCACGGCCACTACACTTGTTATAAAGGAACGCTGGACGCCAGACTTGGACAAAATGACAGAAAATGAGCCCTTTGTAGAGAACAATGATAACAAGATGATACCTATCTTCACTGCGGAACACGCAAAAGACGATGAGATGTACGCAAAGCTAAGGCTGACAAGCGAATGGAAAGATCATCGCCCTCGTTATAAGAACGTTTCTTACCTTCATCATGCATTTCTGTTGCCTTCATCAGATCATGCCTTGGCTGGTAAGACTGCAAAGACATTTGACGGGGAAATTCGCGAGTGGACGTACTGTCTTCATGGGCCTGTACGTAAACTTCAAGGTGGTGGGTTTACAAACTACGAGGAGGATGACGCCGCTGTTTTCAAGTACCCGGATGCTTGGCCCAAGCCAGCTATGGAATGGTTGAGCAGACCACGCCCAAGTGGCTGGCCTTCATCTGAACTGGTCCAGGAAATATTCGAATCCGGTTGCCATTTAGCTCCCGTTGGTAGAGGAAAACGGCTTGAAGAGCCCGTTGATGTATTCAAATACTGTCGAAACCCGGAGGCCACACGGGCCAACTCTACATTACCCAGTGCGACGGAAGACAGCTGCGAGAAGTGGGCGATGGATGAAACCGAATGGCGTACCTCATTTTCCTTGGCCGAAAATAAACTCGGGGAAAGTATGTCACCCGTGCAACGTCATGTTATTATTTTGCTAAAGACGATCAAGAAATTTTATTTCCCTGAAGTTATTTCGACGTACTACTTGAAGATTCTATTGTTCTGGGAGTGTGAGAAGAGAGGTCAGGTCTTCTGGCGAGAGGACAACTCCGGAAGCTGTCTGCTGTTCATGTTGGATCGCCTTCAAGAGTGCTTGGAGTCGCGTCATTTGCCTCATTACATCATGCCACAAAGTAATCTCTTGATGTACAAAGACCCGTCTAGACTGAAAGAAGCTGCTGTTCAAGTTGCTGAAGTAAGATGCAATATTTTGTCAAAGACATTCAACTTGTTAAGAAAGCTCCAGTCCCTAACTTTTCAGTCCCAAACGTATCTTAAAAATGTTGGGCTGCAGTTAGAAGAGAAACTCGCAAAAATGGACGACAAGTTCCTCTCGAAAGAAGATCGCATTAAGCTTTCAAGTGCTGTTCGCTCAGTCTTTGTCGGCAAGTGCAAAGATGTTGTAGCAAGTTTACAACAGATTTCCTCAATGGAGCGCGATAACATCGACATGCTCAGGGTAATAAATACTTCATTGTATGCTTACCAGTCAATTCTTGCAAGAAATTTCTGCGCGCTGTGGTTTCTCGACAGTAGTGAAAGCGACAATCGGAAAGTACCGGAAGAGGAAGAATTCAATACATTCGTAAAGCAAGAGGTTCAAGATCTTTCTCCTGATAAGGCATTCTATGAAGTAGTGAATGCCTTTTTCGAGAGTGCCAGGAAAGGATTGGAGCCTTCTTTAGCGATACCTTCTACACGAATGATGGAAAAGCTGAGAGAGGAGCAGATGAAATCAGCACAAAAAGACGTAGAGGAAGCCAAAGCGGAATTGAAAGAAATGCTGGATTGGCTAAAGAACAGTGATTTGAAGTTAATTGAAGAGAAAGTTACCAAGAAGTTTAAAGAGATGGGTTTCTTTCCTACACAAGAGGAAATAAAGAAAGCAATGGACGAGGAACTCGAAGCGCTCTTTCAAGAGAGAATAAAAATAAACCAGGACGGATAGGGAAAACTCTCCTAATGTGTCGCTTTTAAAGTAAAAATTGAATACATAGAAGAACGACGAAGGACCATAATTATAATTTCCTTTTGGTAATACACTGTAAGTGCTTAAACTGCATTTAACTATGCCCTATTTTTCTAGTTTTAAATTATTTTTCAGTGAATAATGGCTGTAAGCCACGAATGTAGCGGCTCTAAGTATCTGTCAGTCTTTTTTTTACTTACACGCTCTTTTAGGAGACTGATGAAAAAAGTGCAGGTTTTAAACAAGTATAACATTATCTGATGTTTTCCTGAAAATTACCGGAAACCTTTTTCTGGAATTTTCCTAAAACGTTTTTGAAATTGTTGTACTCTGAAATCGCTTGCAGTAACTTACTGTTTCCTAGGTAGATGAATTTCTTGGATGACTAACTTTTATCGCCAACACTGAACTAATAGTACTTTGGCAGGCTTATAAAAAAGAACTGTGTCAGATTATTAGAAGTAGTGTTTTTGATAATTGCATCGTCATATTATACAGAATGTGGAAGTCAAGTATTTGCTTTAACTCCAGATGACGTAATGGTATTGTTAACGCCAGGGGTACGTTTCTTGAAAGTCCCGGTAAATTAAAATCTAAAGAATTGAAAGCGGAGGGTCATAGCTAACGAACCAAGTCAATTTTGTTTCGTTAACTTACAGATTTCTTATGGAGTCAGCAAAACTTTTGAAACTTCTGTCTTGAATGTAAACAACTACAGCTTTCTATCGGGACTTTCTAGAAACGGGCCCCAGGACCTTTAGGCCATCCTGTTTCCGATGCAGGACTGGAACGAATCAAAATATATGTATGCTCGAGTCAGTTATGACGCACTTGATGTGAGGTACCCATTTGAATAATAGCTTAATGAGAAATGGCGACAGATGAAATGGTATGTGTGATCTTTTTTAAATACAGTAGAACATGTTATCTCTTACTTGTTTATAATTACCTGGAACTCCCCTCGAGTTAACTTAAGCTAATTTACTTTAAATTTCATTTTGTCCCAATTTTCAGTTAATTAACACCTGCTAACTATCACCTCCACTAAGTCGTGCTGTTTTTTGTTTCCCATGGAAGTTCGAATTAGAGGTATTCTCCTGTATCTTTCTTTCCAATTGACCCCTTAATTTGATAAAGAGATTAAACCTTACGAAATAAAACTTCCTTTAAATAAAGAACAAAAAATCTTTATTTGGAGATGTCCTTAACAGAACACGTCTATTATAGGATGTCAAACTGCACATAAAGTGAAGGAATGTGCGTGAAAGCCATAATATTACGTGTCATAAAGTGCCAGATAAGTTAAAGTTAGCTGACTCTGTATATGGCTTAGTTCATACGTCGTGCTTCTGCCGTGCCGAACTTAAGAGCGAATCCATGCAAAAATCGACCAAAATCGCCGATTCGTGGCAAGGCTGAAAAAATCAAAATCGCTCTTCTTTTGCAGACTGGTAGACATTGGTAAGTATACAAACGCTATGTAGTTTTTTCTTCGAAAGATCTGTTCGTTTCCGAGAAAAACGAAAAAAACCGTTTCAAGCCCCACCGTCGATTTCGCAAGCCAAAAACAGGGTTGAAATTCATCATGATTCGCTCGACTCGCGTTCCAATACAGCCGCGCTAGGAAAAAAACTCATTGATAAAATTTTAAGTTTAACTCGTCGTTGATCAAAATATATAATATTTTTAGCATTACAACAGTCTGAGTAATTATAAAAAAGCTAAAGCGTACGACTGCCTGATGTTTAGCCACGAAAGGTCGTTGAAAACAGCGACGATTTTCATCATGTGCCTTTGATCAGAATTTTTTCAGATTAAAGGGAAATACACTACAGGCATCAAACTATTATGTTATGCAAAAATTATTTTGGGGAAATCATTTTGAGCTTCTCAGAAATTATTTGAAAATCGTTTTACAGACAACATAAAGTAACGTCATCTTTAACATGTGCGTGACCATCGTCAGTCGACCAGGCAAAGGTCATGAAACGTCTCTCCGAAAAAGTCTTGGTAATATTCACGCACAAAGTTCTAAATGTTAAAGTACTCACCCTATTCTTTGTTTCAGGTCTAGTTTTACGGCAAAATGTACTAAAATGTTTCCCGTTGCAGGGCCGTAGCCAGTATGAGGCAAACCGAGGCACCTGCCTCAGTCATTTAAGGTTTGATTAGTGTTTTGTTTAAACGTAGTCATCATAAAGACCCTGAATAGGTAGGAGGGGAATTCAACGATGGATATTGCCTCAGTCCTCATTTTTTTTCTGGCTACGGCCCTGCGTTGCCATCTGTTCAAGTTTGCCATTCTATATTAAACTCTTTTTGAGACTCATAACCAACACGCATGCTTTCTAACGAAGTTCGCTTAGTAAACACGTAGGAAACCCTCTTAGACTATCTCTTCCTTATCTGTCAACAACATTGTCTCAAAATGCTGCTGGACTCCTCAGAAGGAAGCGCCAATCTGAAGGATAAAGCGCCCATGCGAACGTTTTGTGACTCGGTATGCAAATTACTGTCAACAGTAATATTAGATTATAGCAGTCAAGATCCCGGGGCCTAGGGTCTGGATCCGCTAAAAACAGTCGAAAAGCAAACGTACAACATGCGTATAATATAAAATTTTTCAAAATGAAGAATTTAATTGGTAGCCTCAATGAAGATTTTCATTGCTTCGAGACGTCGGCATTATCAAATCAAAAGATGTCTTAACAAAAAATTGTGTACATGTTTTCTTCCCATCTTCACAGATGGAACTTCCAGTTGTTGGCTGCACGTGGGTAATCCTGGCCTGCACGTGCGGTATTTCAGAGTGCCTTCTTGATAAATGACAAATGTAATTTCTGCTGTGCCAAATGCCACTTTTCGTGAATTGAAACATACATTTTTTTGGGGAGGGGCGGGGGGGAAGTACAAAAAAAATGTATTCGCGCATGGGAAAACTAAATGAAAAAAATTCATGCACGCCAATTAACCCTAAAAAATATTAATGCTACGGCCTAAAACTGAAATTCATGAACGAATTTGCTAAGGAAAAAAAAATTCCGCGGCTCAAAAATTCCCCCCCCCCCCATAACTCTTCTACTGGTCCGTCCCTAGCTAATAGATAAGATTTCTCTTCGTGATCCCCAGTGTCCTGCGTTCTTGTAACATTCTGCAAGCGCATCTGCTACTGAGCTTGAAATCAATGGCTTCGTCATTCGCCATTTCCCCACACGTTGTCTTGAATGAGGAACAAGTCAGTCGTTTGAAGTAAATGTAAAAAAATAAATAAATAAATAAATAAATAAAATGAAACGACAACAACAAATGCCATCAGAACTGGACTATGATGAATTGAGCGCTCTACGGAATACGTTCTACCCAGAATACAAGTATATATATATATATATATATATATATATATATATATATATATATATATATATATATATATATTTACTCTGGGGGAAATCGGGTTTAATTTCAAACTAAGAGAAAAAGTGAAAGGTTTATTTTATCGGACAGATTAGGTGGATTGGTGCCGTACCCGGGAGACTGGGTTATCTAACAGAGTTGACAACTATAATAAACTTTATACAGCTAGTATTCGTGGATTGAATCTAAGTGACTTATTAGAATATAATACAGTGAATAAACCAAGAGAAGCTGAACCTACAGGAATGAGGATACCGGTTTGCTGATAGATCATTATATTCTGAAATGTTCTTCCTCTAACTCTTTTGTCGGCTTTAACAGGTTTCCCTCTTCTTTCAACTATGTGATTGGTGCTTTCCTTTGGAACTTGCACGAACTGGAATAACTGTTCCGTCGCCATCCAATACCGAGCTCAGAACGATGAAAAGGGGATATATTAAAGGAACTTAGGGCGCTTTCCATTTGTCAGAACTGGCCGGCTGGACCTTTGCCTGAGTTTTGCCGAAAAACGTTCTCTTTCGAGCATACTATTTCGGATTTGACTGATCTAGCTGAAGAGTTTGATTAAAAGGGAAATTATCATTGCGACGGGAATGGTCTGGCTGGTCAGTTCTGAGCTAAAATAAAGTCTGTTTCGCTTTCAATACCAGAAAGAGACCATGTCGACCTATGCCCAGTGACGTCCTTAATAGTTTGACAGCGACAAAGGAACAATTTCAGTTGATC
This sequence comes from Porites lobata, assembly GCA_942486035.1. Classification (NCBI taxonomy): domain Eukaryota; kingdom Metazoa; phylum Cnidaria; class Anthozoa; order Scleractinia; family Poritidae; genus Porites; species Porites lobata. The sequence goes on along the minus strand of CALNXK010000247.1, from coordinate 495,039 downwards.
TCTGCTTATTCCTTCTATCAAACGAACACAGAGTACCTACTAATGACTCGAAGGAGCACGAACCTTCCATAGCTTCATCGAAGAAGAGCACACACAAACAGTGTTTTTGCAAAGATCTTTTTCTAGTCAAGTGGGAATGAACGGTTGAATCAAATTAAACTAAATTTAATTCGATAATGTTAATCAAATGCCTAAAATGTCAAAATATTAAAGATAATTCTCAGGTAAAATAATGTCAACGGCAGTATTTTTGAAGAAGGAGGAGTATAAAAGATGAATCTTCTTCAGTGTACTGGAAGTAACTGGTGAAAGTCGGTGAAGCTCGTCACGTGTATACTCGGCACCGGAAGTAGACCCTTGGCACACTCCTATGCAAATTAGATTACTTGAAGTGAACTGATCCACGAGCAAGCAACTTTGCTTTGTTGACAGTTAAACTACCGAGCTTTGTTTTATAGACGGCTTTTTTAAGGTCCAGGGTTCTCAAAGTTTTTAACAAACATGAGATGTTAACTTGAAAGCATGAGAGAAAACAGAGGGATGAAGAAATTACCAGAAAGCTGTCACGCACCTCCAACACACACATTCCAGCGGACTTCACGACTACGGTAAGATAGGTGATAAGGCGGCAAAATGAAACAACTTGGAGCTTGAAGTACAACAGATACAGGTTAAGGTGAGCTTTTTTAAAAAATTGTTTTATATATCAAGGCTACCAGCGTTGTAAAAGGAAACCTAAAGTCAAATTGTTGGTGGTGGTCGTGTGACTTGTGTGTTGGATGCCGTTATTTTATGTTGTCTGTAACACGAATTTCAAATAATTTCTGAGAGGCTCAAAATGATTTCCCCAAAATAATTTTAACATAACATAATAGTTTGATGCTTGTAGTGTTTTCCCCTTCAATCTTGAAAAATTCTGATCAAAGGCACATGACGAAAATCGTCGCTTTTTTCAACTACCTTCCGTGGTTGAACAACAGGTAGACATACGCTTTAGCTTTTTTATAATTACTGAGACTGTTGTAATGCTAAAAATATTATATATTTTGGTCAACGACTAGTTATACTTACAATTTTAGCAACAAGCTTTTTTTCTAGCGCGGTTGTTTCGAAATGCAAGTCGAGCGAATCATAGTGAATTTCAACCTTGTTTTCGGTTTGCGAAATCGACCGCGGGGCTTGAAACGGTTTTCTTGTTTTTCTCGGAAACGAACAGATCTGTCGAAGAAAAAACTACATGGTGTTTGTACACTTACTAAAGTCTATCAGTATGCCAAAGAGAGGCGATTTTTATTTTTTTAGCCTTGCCGCACTTTGGTCGATATTTGCATGGAGTTGCTCTTAATTCTTGGATTAAGTTCGACATAAGCACGGCAGAGGCACGACGTCTCCATCAAAGTTTTTTAATTTGGTTCGGCAGAATAATTAAAAAAAGTTCGACAAGGTCTGCCGTGCTACACGACTCTGGCACGGCAGCGATTCAAACGTCGGGGTTATGCCGTGTCGAACCTAATGAATAAATTTTGGAAATGTGTTTTCGCGGGTATCAGCATGCGCATTGAGTTTGTTTATTACCCCAGAGCTCCTTTGCGCATGACGGCCAGGAATCAGAAGCGTAAGCTGACTGGGGTCGAGAATGGTTTATAACAAACATGGCTTCCGTGCAAGTTTGCATACTTGTACTCTTTCTTCCAATGTTGCAGAGTCCGATAATTCATCAGAAGACGAACTACCTTTTGACGAAAGTATTCCACTAGCTGGCTATAAAGAACAAGATGAAGATCGAAGAAGACGAGGAAGCGATCGGCGGTTTTCTCAGAAGAAATAAGAAGAGCAGCAATCAAAAAACGTCCGATAATAACATTCGCCTGACGGTCAAAAGGAAAAGTATTTTCTGCTGCATTTCTTTTCTTCGCCTCCTCGAGTTTTGTAAGAGTTTTACAAGTAGCAATTTACGCTGGAGTTTACGCTGCGGCGCCCTTTTCGTCACCACTTACCGCTGCACTGACTAATGTGCGAACACTGAATTAAGCTCGATTCTGGCACGACGTCTGAATTGAAGTCCTGCTTGTGCCGTGCTTCTGTCGAACCTAATATTGATTAGGTTCGGCACGGCAGAAGCACGACGTATGAAATGGGCCATAATATAAAACGAATCTTTTTTATTTTTATTAATGCAACCCTTTTCAAAATCTTGAGTAGAAAACGGCTGTGTTTTGCAGAGATGAAGAAGCGATTTAAAGTTGTTGATAACTTTGCAACGTTTAAAAGAGAGGTTCTTGATTTCGCGCAAGAGCTTTTGCAGTGTAGCACGTCGGTTTAAGGAAATTTTTGTAATCATTGATTTACACCAATAAACAAAATCCTTGTCAATTGTTTTCAACAATATATAGTTTGATATGTGACGCACAAAGCGTACGCACAAATCAAAAAGAACTATTGTCAGCTAAGGATAATAGGGACTTTAAGCAACGACTGCGGAAGGATCTAGTACGGTGACCGGAAGTATTTTTTTCCCGCCACGCGTCGATGCCTCAAGTTCAAGGTACCACGACGGCTATGGCGGTCAAAACGTTGCTTTTTAATTAAAAGTAAATTCGCATTCTCTCATTCTTTTTCGCGATTATTACAAGTCGCTTATTTTGTCAAATGTAGGCAAACTCATAGAGGAAACACGTTCGTCTTCGTTTGTTTACGTCCTCAATAAAACGTGAAGTTAATAGGCATTTTCACGTCGTGGTCGAGCAGTGATGGCAGAGAAATGTTGATAAAACAATTACATACACGTGCAAAGTTGTTGATTTGCTAATTAAACTTATTGACTGGCCGTCACCTGCGCTTCCCGAATACGTAGAATAGCATAACGGTCCGTAGTGTCTAATACGTTAAGTATTTATTTGCATTTTACTTAGAACGCCAGTGTATATTTGAAACCGAATCGCAAGATATATATACGCACTTTATCCTTTTTTGGTCATATTTTGGACATTTCGGAAGGTTCATTCAATCATGAGCCTCAAATTTCGTTGTCAAGCACGACCACGTGAAAAATACGGCCAATAAGCAAAATACAGTTGACGGGAAACAGGATTCCATAAGGGATATCATCTCACCAAGTGGCGTGAATAAGACTGATAAAACATAAGTAAGCCCTTAACATACCCATGAATCGCCCTTTTATTACGAATGTTATTTTTTTAACATTTCCTTGCCGTGAGGGATCACTGCACGGCTTCAACCTCAGGAAGGGTTCGCCACCATTTGACAAAGTAAACAAGTTGGAATAATCACGATAAAGAATAAAAGAACGGGAATACACTTTTAAGCGACGTTTTCACCGCTTTAGCCGTCGTGGTATCTTAAACTCCCTGACTCGAGGCATTGACGGGTGGCGAAAAAAAATTACTCTCGTCACCGTACTAGAATCTTCCGTCGACTTTGCTTAAAGTCCCTAATATCACACGAGTGAGCCCAGCAAACGAGTAAGGATCAGTAAGATATTTTTCTTGCCTCAAGAACTGATAAAATTCATACACCCAATTGTGCATTCGAGGTGATGTATAAGTTTTTTTTCCGGTTAATTTGCAATTGCTTAAGTTGTAATTACCACTACGACGATCATATCTTCATTCAAATTTGTATTTCCCCAGTTCACATCATCTTCTGCTGGAGTTCCATGTTGTCGCAGATTCTTTTACAAACAGGTCGAGGTCAGCTGGGATGTTGACCGGTTCGCCAGCCGCTACACGTCGTGTCCGCCATGAAGGTGGCATAAGAACGTCTAACTGAAGCTGTTAAAGCCTCTTCCTTAAAATGAAAACGCCGGGATCTCCAAGGCGAAAGGCGAGAACTAATCCGCAACGCCACAACAGAATTGAAAAAGAAAAGTATGCCACGCCGCGTCAAAATTTGAAAAGAATGTGCTTGGCCGTGAAGAAAAAACAGAGTGATGAAGCACATGGGAATGCAAGCTATTGAACGTGGCAGAGTGACATGTGATTGGTCGAATAAACAATAAAGAGGATATAAGTGAAAATCTCTGGACATAGGACAAAGCTCAAGCACGAGTTGTTGATTAACTAAAATTTATTTCCGGTGATCAATAATTTATGATTACTTAAGCATGAGGAATAACAATACTAAGCATAAAACCCCGAAAACTATTGGAGATAAAAGGGTGAAACAGGTTAAATACACTTTTCTTTTAATGTAAATTTGACGTAACACAGATCTTGCCTAATTCGTGTTGTTCTTGGCAATGTGTTAAATGAAACTTCGCTGGCTGGCTGACAACTTGCTTACGTTCCCGTTGGCTTGCAAACTCCAAAGTTCCTTTTCACACTGTCGGGGATAGCAAAATTTTTTGCGGAGCTCTCTCGCGCGAAGCGCGCCAGCGGAGCACCATGGGTAAGAAAATGAAGTAATCTACCCATCCGAGAAAATTTGGTAATCACGTGACCGTACACCGCCCGCCCGAGAGACCGTCCGTCCGCACCACAGGCATACCAATGTAAAATAACTTAGGGTGTGTTCCTTTCGGTGAATCCAAAAACGGATGTTAGATCTAAGAACGGATTTCGCGTTCCTCTCGGCAAATCCAAATCCGGATTTTTAATCTGGTGAATCCTTTTTGAAAAAGGATTCATTGGATTTGAAATCCGTAGAATCCAAATCCAGATTAACGGATTAGTGATCTACGCTGTTCCATTCACAGTGGATCCGAAATTAGTCAGATGATCCAGCGGTATTTCCAGTTGAAGTATTCCCATAGAGGCCGTAGAGTTTCCTCGTTGCTGCCATTTGCCGCAAAACATCTGAAAACACTAGAAGATTGTTCCTGGTACATTAAAATATCCATATACTAACCATTTGTCTCTAAAGATTGCTTGAAATCAGAAATAAGTAAAAGTAACAAATGAACTGCTATTTAACCATAAACTCGCTTGTAGACGCGACAGGCACTCGATCGTGTTACATAAAAAAAATCCGAGCTATGCAACTGGATCAAACTGGCCGACATTCTTTAGATAATTTTCAATTTTAATGCGCTTCTTTCTTTGTCTGTTTTATATGTTCCATCGTCGCTATTCGAACAGCCGACCACTAAGGGCCTGTTTACATGGAGGTGGGGGACCCCAGGTAGGTGAGGTAACCCGCTTAGGTGGGGTAACCCGCCTGTCCATATAATCTCTCATTTTCATTTGATCACGTTTACATGATAGGTGGGGTGACCCGCCAAGGCGGGTAGCCCGGTCTACCAGACCGGGTTACCCTCTCAGCCGGGGTCACAATTTTTCATGTAAACGTTTCAAGGTGGGGTAACCCGCCTGGCCGGGGTCGGATTCGTGATACATCAAATTCGCGCAAAATTCGCTTTCGCGGTGTCTTTGCATTATGATTAAAGTTAACAATAGAAAGCTATTGCACTGACGGGTTGCAGCAAGAGCAACAAGTGAGTGAAGAAGTGCATTAATCGCCAAAACTCGTGGTTTGCCAGCATTTTTCTTGTTTACGTGCTTAGCGACCATTCAATAATCTTGAGAAAGTGCACCCCGGGAAGGCGGGGTTGTAAGATTGCATGTAAAGGAGGGTTATTTTTTTACCTCACCTAAGCGGGTTACCTCACCTCCCTGGGGTCCCCCACCTCCATGTAAACAGGCCCTTAATTTTGCACGGTATAATCGCATAATTTGTAAAACAGTAAAAATTGGCCGCTTAGCATTGCACGATTTTATATTTTGTTTGAACAAACTATAAATAATTATTATCGAGAGCTTCGCTTTTAGCCCAGGCTAAATCTATATATTAGTGTTTTTAACCTTGCTGGCTGGCTAAAAACCGTCACACGTGATTGCTGGCTGGGATTATTATTTTCTGAAAGTCTTGTTAGCTAACATTGAAGAAAGGGTATTGTTTCCCCAGGAAAGTTAAATATCAACATAGGTTGCATAAAGGCACTCTGCTAGCGTTTACGACATTGTATAATCAATTTTGCGAAAAATGGCCTATAAGACGGACAAAGGACACTGAAGAAGAGCTTTATGCAGTGAAAAAAAAATACAAAACGGAATTGTAGGTGCTCTACATGATAGCAAATTCCAAAATCTTTCCTCTTTTGCTGTCTTTCTCCCGGTTCGCAGTGTACACCGTGACGCTTTTAGACCACGGAGCCGTGAACATTCGCTTGCAAAGAAAGTCTGATGGCTCATTGAGAAAATGATTCTACTTTTCCGTTACAATGTTTAAGTTTTAGCTGTTTTGCATAAGTAAAACAGACGTGTGTTCAGCTTACGTTTTTACTGGTGTCACGTTACCTCGACTCTCTATAAGATGGACTCCTCTCTAAGACGGACACGGGGCCGGTCCCGAAGGTGTCCGTTTTAGAGAGAGTTGACTGTATTGACGAATCCTGATATGACAAATGATATCACACAGTGGCGAGATGATGTGAATTTTTATGTTCCAGTTGCATGGAAATTTTTCAACATGATCCGGGATTCTTTTTTTTTTCTTCTCAAAAGAAGTTTCTTGTACAGATTTTCAATTTTTTTTTGAGCATGTAATCATCAAATTGTACCCAACAAGCCCAATAAAACTGAATTTGCTTTTTAGCTTTCATATATGAATTCAACTTTCGCACTGATCTCCTACTTTGAACCCGGTCATATCCGTGAAACAACAAGGCAACAACATTGCAAAATAACTTTTAATGACATTTCAAGCAGACAATACGTTCCAAAACACCATTCAATAATGCATTTCATTATTTAACTTACACTATGCGTGCGCATAGTTCACGGTTTGTGACACTTAAGTACAGTTATCAAGTCCCCACCCCCCAAAATTAACAACTATAAAAACTAGTATTTTAATATTAAAATGCCAAACAAAACTACACTTTTTGCCCCTTGAAGCCTAAGGATTCAATGTTGGACGCCCCGTGGATTCTTTCAGCACAGGTAGGCAAGAGAGAATAGGATACCAAAGACAATTTGATGCAGCGTCTTAGAAGGATCTCCTTCCTTGGACGGCTTCACCTTTGAGTCAACAAAATTTGTCAACCAATAGTGAGCATGTCTGAGGACTGGACCTTGTGAAGACCTTTATCTTCGAACAAGCCATCCTGTTCCTAGGAGGTTGTGTTTTCACTCAACTGCAAAAGTTTAGTTGAGTTGTGCTTAAATCCAGCAGCAAAAGATTGTGTCTAGATTCAACTGCAAAAGACCTCGAACTGTAATTCAACTGTTTGAGGAAAGTTGCGAATTGGAGTTGTATAACAACAAAAACGAGGTACTCCGCGTATCACTCCAATCCCTCTCACCTATCATTTGCAAAGGTTCCCTCTGAAACAATTAAACCATTAAGGGATGTACGTTCCTGAAGATCAGTCCCACACACCACGATTTATTAAGAGGAATTTTGAGAGTTCATTCACTTGATCTCAGTTTAAAGACAAAAAACGCCACGTACGCCCCCTCATTAATTGCATGGGATCTACGCCCCCACATCGTAAATACCGGCATATGTACGGTCTTATTGGTACAGCGTACAGCTACAAGGGGACATGACAAGGATACCGCAACACATCAGGCGTCACTGCCATACAGACTGAACTGGGCTTGAGATAACTGGAGCAGCGACGTGTTGATATTACTGACCACACTGTTCAAAATCAGTTCTCATTTTTGTGCACGCAAAAGTAGTCTTATTTCTGTGCAAACAAAAGATTTCCTCTTCTAGGGCAACCAGGCACACCAACTCTGAAAGGTTCTTTCCAAACTTCAAGTATTCCGAGCGCCTGCTCTTCTCTCTCAGAAGAACGAAACAATGGGACAATCTTCTTTCATCATTTCTTCACTGAGCAGTGCTCCTTGGATCCATTTCAATAACAGATTAGCAGCCTAAATCACAATCTTGAAGCCTTTATAAGCCATTTTAGGTGGCAAGAATGGCGCAGTGATGAAAGCACTCGCCTACCACCAATGTGGTCCGGGTTCAAATCCTGGCGTCGACGCCATTTGTGGGTTGAATTTGTTGCTGGTTCTCTCCTTGGCTCCGAGAAGTTTTTCTCCGGGTACTCCGGTTTCCGCCTCTCCTTAAAAACCAACACTTCTAAATTCCACTTCGATCTGGAACGACCGGACACGTTTCAACTCCCACGTGCTCTGTGGGTAAGCAAATTACAAATTAAAAAAAATTACCTTATTTCCCATATTCATTTAGCGGTAGAAGCTAATAATTCTTTAAGTTGGGGGCAGCCATCTGATGCTAAATGTACGTCTTTTTTTCCTGACTTTATTGGTTTATTATTAGCTAAAATTTACTAGCAATTAACTCAAATATGATGATTTTTTTGTTGAGCTATGAGTACATAACCAGTCTGGGATCCTCTATCTGTTGCGAAAAGCCTTCTGGGAGCCTACGCAGCAATTAAGTGACCCGAAGTGCTTATACAGGACACCTGAGCCGGTATCGTCAAGTGATCAAATGAACCAAATGGTGAACACCTTTAAGAAGGTTGCTGCGTAAGTGGGAACACTCATATCCAGGCCCCAAAAACAATACAGGGGAAGCATGATTAGTTAATACACCAGAAAAATTTATACAGCCCCTGAAATTATGTTAATTACATCCAGTTGTGAAACTAACTGTCATGCGTGCAATAGTCGTCATGTCATTAAATACGGGAGACGGTTCTTTACCACAGACAATGCTACTAAAATAAACAGTCCATCTTAGTATTTGAACTTTAACGTTCTTGAATGTTCAGTTAATTTGGGAAAATATGTATTGAAACAAACACAATCAAAATCAAAACGTTTAAGAAAAGGGCTCTAGTTTTACAGTGGGAAATTACTTATGTACAATACATTACAGTTTAGATTTCATCCAATGGCTACTGCTAAAGACAAACTTAAATTTCTGTCTTCTTAGGGAAACTTTCTCCTTTAAACTGATTAAACGCGACTGTAATGGAAAAGAACTGTATATTTTCAAGGTCAACCATGCTTATCCTTTGCTCATTAGATAACGGAATTTCCAGTGGCGGCGAAATTCATAAATCAACAAGTATGCATTTCTTGTCGGTAGGGCGTCAATCGTCTTTTGACCTCAAAACCAAAGGCTCTTGTGATTTCCTCATGCGATCAACCAGTTCAAATTCCCTTGTCACTGCACTCGAATCGACACTCTGTTGAACTTACACGCGGTTACACTAAGTCAGTAACTAAACGCATTTGCTGAGTTCTCAAAGCAGATCGAGTTTGTTATTTTGATCTGAAAAGTTTAAGAAAGAAAAGGGAGCATGTCAAGGAACTTGATTAATGACCACAGGAATGATAACAGTCCTCAGTCATCAAGGAAAGGAATCGTGGCAGTTGTTACATTTGGAGAATCTACATAATGTTCGGATCAGACTGACAGCTTTTTAACAGTGTCAAGGAGTGATCCAAGAACTTTAAACATAAAAGAAACACAATGTGTCATCCAAATCCCGCTCTATTTCCGTCGGATTTCTTGATTCCCGCGAATGCATTATCACCTTTACCGACAAGGTGCATCGCCGAACAAGTATCGATTGGTGCCACGTGACCATGCAAAAGGTAATCCATTAGCTGTTTCTTTTTTCTTTCCGGTTTACTACAAACATTTCTTTCTCCTTTCATGCCTTTCTCCTTTGAGAAAGTTGAAAGTATGGAAGCCAAGGACGAGGTTATTCTTCGCCGTCAGGTAACTTAGGTCCCAAATATTTGTCTTGTTAGCAAGACACAGGTCCATTTCTCACCATATAATTCAGTATTTTTTGGGCTGTAGGGAACTCTCATCAGATGGCAACACCTGCTTTTTATACAGCGAGAAAGGTAAGAACCGCTTTGGTAGGTCTTACGAATCGTGTGTTTGGTATGGGCAAATACTCAGAATTACGAATATTTAATTACTTGTGTATCTTTTGATCGCTGTTCATACGAAACAAAGCATGGAGCATCACTCGGCAATAATGTAGCAACCTTTAACATAATATTGCTTTGATATGACACTAAATAACTATTGCTTTTCAGTAATTTGTTTCCACTCACTAATCAATCTCATGGTAAGTTAAGAATACGTTAAAAAGGGCTTCTTGGAGGTAGTGTTCTATTCTTTCAGATGGATAGTCTTCTTTGATATTTATATATATGTGGAGGTCCTTGGTATCCAGTGATAAGAGGTTAAAATGGTGGATTTTGTACTCGATGATGCACATGTTCTACAGTTAAATTTCGTTATTGCGGTCTGTAATCTTTTTGCAAGTCAGTGCCCGCCACTTTGAAGCCTGCATTTTCTTGTAAGAACCACGAAACGGTTCAATTTCGCATCCAAAGGGCAGCTTAGATGTAAGATGCATTAAGCCTTATAATCTTCTAGTGGTGACGTTCACTAAAGCAGGTGAAATGGGCAACTTAAGAGAAGATTTGCGTCCGCATAACACTCCAACTTTTCGGACCTCTATTATGTTCATGGCAAGATATCTAATAATTCACTTCACGTTCATTTCCAGGGAAAATTGGGAGAACAACGTATTACAAAATGTTCGAGTAAGTACCAAGGTATCTCATTATGATATTCAGAAGTGATTTCCCCATGACCAAGGCGCTTGTTAAGTTACCAACTGTTAACTGGAATGTTTTCTCAATTATAGGTGGAAACAACCGAAATAAGACAGGAGTTTGAGAATAATGATGAACAAGAAAGGTAAAGTTTAGATTAAGAAAAGCTTCGCGTCCAGATCACATTCCAACTTTTCGGACCTCTATTATGTTCATGATGTCTATTAATTCAGTTGATGTTCATTTCCAGGGAAAATTGGGAGAACAACGTTCTGCAAAATGTTCGAGTAAGTACTAAGGCATCTCGTTATGATATTCAGAAGTGATTTCCCCATGATCAAGGCGCTTGTTAAGTTACCAACTGTTAACTGGAATGTTTTCTCAATTATAGGTGGAAACAGCCGAAATAAGACAGGAGTTTGAGAACAACGATGGACAAGAGAGGTAAATTTTAGATTATTGTGGCTAATAATACCACTACCACCACCACTACCACTGCAAAAAGTGACTAAATGAGGATAAACCATTCCTAAAACTTGCCATTCCATGCATAACGGCAGGCGGGTTATAAGCTACTGCTGACAGTAAGAAAATCTCATCACGTTGAAAATATCCAGGATTTCTTTATACAGTGTGAACATCTACTGGAAGCTTTACACCACTCCCTTTATTCTTCTTCCCAACCAGCAACAATCACCTTTCTTTTAGTCTTGGAAATACCCAAAATCCAAAGCCCCTTCTCTGCTTCTTTCATAATTCTGTTATCGATATTTTATAGGATTCGACTGGAAGAGTGGGTTACGAAGGCATTGTAATATAACAACAGCTGCTGAAAAACGAGCAACAGAGGTGGGTAAAAATGGTCAAAAGAGGGAAGCAAGGCTTGTGATAATCTGTGTAGTACCTATTGTAAGCCTCGATTAACAAGAACACCACACGTAGCACAGGTTTTTCTCTCCTTGCCACAGAATAGACACGGATTACCAGAATTTGTTTTGAATTGACTTCTTGACCAGGAAGGCTCACTTCGTTATTATATTTCAAAAATTTCCACTTCTTCTTTCTTTTATATATCTCTACTTCTTTCTCAAAAACATTTCTAAGCATCCAAGACTTACTAGCATCTGTTGGAATGTGTCATCATTGTCATCATCATTATCATGTCATCGTCACCATTGGCATCAAATTACAGTCAAACTCCAGAAGAAGCATTAAAAGTGCTCGTTATAACATTCATCGTCTTCATCATCATCACCATCATCATCATTGCTATTAACAAATAATTATCATTCTCATTCCATCACCATGATCATCAAGATCATCGCTCTCACTATTAGCATGCACCACCACCACCACCATCATCACCATCATCACCATCATCATCATTATTTACATCTTATCATTGCCATCAAATTCACAGTCAGTCCAGAAGAACAATTAAACAAATTCATTATTTGAACATTCAGCAACATCATCACCATCATCATTAACCCGCCTCCACTGTTGTCAAAATCACTATCAAACTCCTGGAGAAAGTGAATGAAACAGAGGAGCTGTCCAGCGATCCATGTAATATCCACACAATATAAATTCAAGTGATCGGGCTTGATTACAATTTGAGCAAACACTGTGAGACCAATAGGTCTAGAAAACATCAGCTTCAGCAATGGTTGTTAGCTTTTATCTTCCAAGATCCAATTCTTCTTTAAAATCTAAGGGAGTTAAGGAAAGAAAAAAAGAATGTTAACATTACAATACAAAACGTGCCCAACTTTTTAACAGTATCACCACATATCTACATTCAAGCCAAAACTTAATAATATGGAATTGAATGGATGCAATTTTATCCTAGAACTGCTGGGGGCGAAGCTATACGTACGCAAATAAGCAGTCACGAAAGAAAACCTTAAAAAAATTCAGACTCAAAACCCATCACCACTGTGATACAGGTGCAGTGCTCATGTCCCTGAGCTATCGAGCCAACTAGCATCTGGTCACTTAATCAGTTCGTAATATATCCGGAGTAGATGAAGATAGCAAAGTGAATAAATGAAATTTTGCTATTTACAAGCATTTTTGCTGGCTTTCTTTTGCAACTACTTGAGATGAGAACATAACCGAGATAATCGTTCACGTGTTAAATCTTTTTCCCCCAGTTCAGACATTATGATTTTTATTAAGGCCATTTGCACGATGACGTCATTTTACTATTAAGACCATAGTCCTTTTTGCTTTTCCTCTCAAATTAAATTTGGTAATCCCAGCGAGGTTTACAAAACAAAAGCCCTAATTTGCACATGAAAGCAAAACCCTGAAGGATTCTGGTCGTAGAAGTAAAATAACCTCATCGGGCAAATGGCCTAAAGTCCAGTTTTGAATCCTCTGCGGCCGCTGAATAGAAGCACTGTAGACTCATTTATACAGGGTTAACGTCGACCTAAAGTAAAATATTAAAAGAAAGGGGACAAGGTACCTGGAATTGTGTTTAAAAAAATAGACACAATTACATACAGGTATTCGTCTGACTGGAATTTGTGACTAAATTTACCTTAGGTCGAGGCTAACCCTGTAAAAATCAGTCTTCAGTGCTTCTATTCAGCGGCCGCAGCGAATTCGAAACTGGAGTATTGCCTTCTTGAACTATCTCGTTTGAAAGTGTAATACTAAAATAATCTTCATCTTTCTTCTTTGTTTTAACAGCAAAAATATGAGAATCGGGATGAAAAGTTTGGAAGTTTTAGAGATTATTGTATACTACCATATTTATGTAAAGTAATTTAAAAATACTTATTATTTAAAAAATTTTGGTGTGCTAGCTAGCCAAGTACTGACTGGAAGAGCCCATCAATATTTATGTACTTGACCCAAAATTAGCTATCCAAAAAATATTAATTGAAATGGCGAAAGAGAAGACATTAAAATAATTTGAAAGTTTAAGCCTGGGATATAATGGACTTATTTTATGTCCTCAGAGAGTATTCATGTGCATGAGATGACAGAGTTTAGGAAGAAAATAAAGGGACTTATTCTGTATTCCATTACGATAATATTTTGTATAATATTATGTCCTGTTTATTTATGTTCAGGTACGATTATGTATAAGTAAGATCGGTTATGGTTAAAAATAAAGTGAAGTTATTGGAAGCCGTCTCAAAATGTGTAGGCCAGCCTACCCCACGCCCCCTTCCTTCCCCATTTTCTCAACATTACATATTTCATTGAAAAAAGGAAACGAAGCATGTCGTGTAACTTGTAATCGATAAACATTCGGAAGGTGATAGTGTCATTAATTCCACTCGCTTTCTTAGGTCTTACCAGGGATTGTTGCACGCTTTCGGTTATCGAAGAAGGATTCTAAACTAAGCTGGTCCAACTTAGAAAACATAAACAGGTTAAAACTTTCGGTCTAAAAGCACCCGGATTCAAAGGGTGCTTTGGTAAGCGAATCAATGCATTATAATGATGAAATACGGTGCGAAACATTTCAACAGTATACCTGCTTTTATCGCAAGACGTCAGCAATAGTAAAATCTATGTACAACCCTTATCTAGCAAACGGATGGGTGTTAAATTTAATCTTTTTCTTGATCTCGTGACAGACAGACAACCACCGAGACCGCCAAAATAACTGCTTAACGCATCATTTGATCTGTTTAAGTATCTCTCAAAAGACGCTTGCGTCATGCAAACCAAAACAAAACTAGAATAAAGCCACAGCTTTAATAACACCCCACAAATGCTAAGGTCATTCACATGGTTGAAGACACAAAATAAACAGGCTTTACTGCCTCACGCAATTCAAGGACATCTTACACAACGTTGAATCAAAGGATGATTTGAATGACTATATCTACAAAAAAAAACCCTACAGTATAATGGCGAAAAAATGCCAACGTTAATACCAAAACTACATGGTTTTTGAAAGGTTAATGGTAACTAGTTTGCCTTCGGCTAATTTGAACGGTCACCAGGGCTGGTACTATAATATGGGATATGATGCATACTGATTTATTATTTTCGCATTTTCCGAGAACGTGCAGAAAGGTTGACTGCTCGTGTACTGTCCGGATGAACTGCTTTGCAAGCTTTTCGTTTCGTTTAGTTAACACTAAAGAGCATCAGATGAACCACACGAACATACTAGAGGAACTTTCATCCATTTCAACACGAAAACGATACACCGCCATACTTTGATTAAATCTTACGACATCTCATTTCACTAAGCTCGCTTGACTACATAAATTTAGCGTAAGTGGGTAGTATATTCAAACCCAGGCATTCTCATCCGTGCAGAAATATATCTGGAACACGGGCTCAAACCTCGATTCACGTCATCCCTTCACTACACTTCCGCTTTAGAGTTTCTATAAAAACAAGAAATGCGAATCGAGGCGAGTTACTTGTGAGTAGTTGATTTTGCTCTTGTAACGGAAGGTCTCTGCAGACATTTGTCACGAAGCAGAGAAAGTTTATCTTCTAACGTTTAACGGACTGAGCGAGAGGAAAATGTAGCGTGAAAGTAACAGAGAAAAAAAAAACAGAGCAAGAAGAATGACCGCTAACCTTATCGACGGAATAAAAAAATAAAGCAGTTGGTAATTATTTTACTTCGAACAAAACCTCTAAATCATCCGACCAAGAAGCGCTTGCATTACAATGAAAAGCACAGCATTTAATGTACATTGTAACTTGAATATATATAGTTTTTGCTAGACGCGCGTTCCTTTTTACCACTTGCTTTATTGAAATTTAGGATTAATTTAGGATAAAAGATTTTTTTATGGGTAGGTTTTAGTGTGGAAACTTTGCTGTGTTATTAGTTTTTGCCCATAAATAGATCTTATAATGCGTAGATTTTTTTGTAAATTAAGATATTTTTTAAACGATTGTATACCAGTCCTAGCCTCTAGCTTGTAATCGTTAGTTTTATTTACCTTTGTAAAGTATATTGTAATTCGGTTGTTCAAGGGAATATGCGAAAAACCCCATACTTTACTTTACCTGTTATTTACAAGTTTTACGCTGTTTCCTTTTCAGCATGAAGACAATGAAGAACGACCATATCACCGAGTAACATGTACACGTTCCCTTCGAAAACTTCTTCACGATATTGTGGACTTCATGCGACTTCATTACCCTACTTTACGAGAAACGAGTTACCCAAGACTTCACATAGCTATATATTCTCCATATAACTATAGCTGAGATGTTCCGTTCCTTTCCTACCAGCCACAGAAAGTTCCTTTTAGTCCACAAGCATATTTTTTGGACTAAATTGACCCCAAACCCCTCCTTGAGTGGATTTCAAATACTTTAGCTTAAGGGGGAGTATGGTCGTTTTTTGGGGGATTTGATGTTGATTTGGGAAGGAAATATGAGGGTAGATTAGGTATACACATAAGCCAGTTAATCCGCTAATGGATCAGAGACACCTTGCTGTGGTGGTGGGCTATCTGGTAATTGTCTAGTAATTATTCTCTTGATATTTTAATTCTTAACAACACACAAATCCAATATTTTCCCATTTTTACAAAATTTTAAACATCTTTCCCCGTAATTTTTACACTTAAAAACATTCGAAAAATCACCTAAAAATTCTCAAATAATTAGTGAACTTACGCAACAGGACGGGAGAGGAAAGAAGACGGCAAACCTTGTGTGACAAGCGTGACAATAATTTTATTTGAAACAACTTTTCGCCAAACTTCACTTTCCTTTAAACAGATCTTTTTGTAATGGACCAGAAAACCTTGGTGCTAAGTGAAGATCACGACAAAACCCACAGGTAATAGCCTTGTCACCTTTGTCACACACAGCTGTTTTGCCGTCCTCTTCTTCCTGCCGTCCTGTTGCGTACACTCACTATGATTGAATTAAGGACTGCAACTTGAGTCGTTTTCTGATTGAATGAAAGCTTGGCTAGATATTTAAGAAAAAGGGTGGAAATCAACGAAAAATAATGCTTTTAACCAAACTCCCCCAAACGTAAGATTAAACATTGATTATTGTGGTCCTAAATTAGTTCCGAACAGTATGAGCCAGTTATCCTAAATGCCTGAAAAACCCATTCAGACTAACGCAAGTATACAGATCTCCAAATCATTCAAAAGGAACACAATCTGTTTTAAATTCGTTACACGGCCGAAAGAATAAAAATATTCAAAAGACTTCTGGTTTTGACTTCCACTTTTTACGGTATTTTTAACGCTCACGTTTCATTGCTTCATTATAACTGGCTTCCTGGAATAGTTTCGGTTTGCAATGGAAGGCAGCAGGGTGTCTACTGGAATGAATGCAAGAAAATGATCTGTAAGCCAACAAACACTGACATTTCACTTTAAGGAATGGTCGTAGCACTTTCATGGTCAATTTAAGCAATTACGAAAAGAAGCCTGAATTTGCTTTTATCACACACATATTGAACAAATTTGACATCCGCAGTTTATACAAGATTGATCTCTGACACATTTGCCCAGAGGAAAATAAATATTGCTTACCTGTTTAGATGAAAAGCTTTAAAAAGTTAGAATAAAGTTACATACAACGAGTAAAATGGCAAAATCGTACAGGCAATTAAGTTCAAGTTTACGGTAGCATAAACTGATGTTAATAAACCTGAAAATTATGCCCTATGAAAGCACACATATTGACCTACTAGCAACAAACATATCTCTGTTCTTTTGTCACACAACGTTCAACATTTGAATAAGCTTTTGCACTAAGTAACGGCAGATACTAGTTCAAAGTACAAGAAAAAACAATGAACAGTAACTAGTTGTTCAATTATAATGTATCCTTCCTCTCTGGCAAAGTCCACTGTAGCATGATATATTTGCTAGATTCCCCAAAGCTTCCATTCATAATATCACATGCTCATCATGCACATGTGCTCCCCTTTTTGCCGTACACTGTCCTTTCCCAGTCAGTTCTCTAAGGGCTTCGGTTCATTAACAACAGCATTTTTTCCCTCCCATCCCCCTCCCCACTTTGTTCTGACTGGAACCTTTGTTTAGCTCATTCAATTATTCCTTGTGCTCACTATATATTTAGCACGACCAGAGCGTATATCAAGGGGATCATTATTTTATTCCTCTACATCTATATGTATCTTTAAGTTTAATCGTTTACATTATGGTATTGTACTGGAATAGGTCTCATTCCTTCGTTAGGTTCATGGGATGTGGAACTAATGTCTTGCTTTCCAATAAAAGGAGTGGCAGGGAAGAGCAACCCCTGGCTGCACTTTACCCAACAGTAAGCCTTGGCCCTAGGAGACAGGTCCGGAAAAATATCCACTCCAGGGTGTAGACCCTCGGTCCCACCCGATCTGTACTCCACCCAGGAGGGCCACCCCTCCTGGTTCCCCTTAGTTCCTAATGACTAGGGGATATGGGCCTCACCCCCGGAGACTGATCATGACTCCTGTCCAGGGCCCCCAAGGAGGGCTTCTCTCCTGGTCCCCTTACCCCTAACCGCTTAAGCGCTTCTCTGCCACCAGAATTTTGCACATTACTTTTTGTGTGTTTTCTGTGTGGTACCTGACATAGAACCTTTATGCGAAACCACTGCCAACTGGAGGAGTTTATTAAATCTAATTAAAATTGTACGAAAGAACGTTAGTGCAGTTTAACAACAATGACTTATGACTGAAATGCACATCTTGTGAACGAAACAAAAATATCAAGCCTATGGGTTTTAGTTCTTTTATTGAATTGGGAAACGTTTGTAATGTGGAACACTCCACATCGTTATGGAAATTCCTATAATGAACCTAACGCAATTGATTTATTTTTTCAGGTATCAGACGAGTTGTAAAAATTTCATAGTACGAGCACTACAAGGAGTTGCAGCTATCATTTATTTTTATGTTAATAAGAGGACTTTTCAATGTTTATATATTACAACACACAGTGAATCCCTCGCGCCAAGCCCATATATGCAAGATATCAATATTGTAAATAAAAATGAACCTGTTTCTACTAAGTTGTCTGATTGCACTACAAAGTGGCATGGCATAAACAATTCCAGTTACCATAGCTTTGTTCACTCCTAAACCGTGCCTCCATACCCTACTACCAAACTATCGCCCCATGTAAGGGAGTCCAAGACAGTCTTGAATTCTGGATTCTACGCCGTAAATTCAGGATTCTTTGTCAGTGGACCTTGGATTCCGGATTCATGTCGTTGGATTCCAGATTCCTTGAGCTGTCTCACGGATTCCAAAGCCCGGGATTCCGGATTCCACAAGCAAACATTTCCCGGATTCCCTTACAAGGGGCGAAAACTACATAGTAAAAGCAGGTTTAAGCTCGTTTAAAACTAAGACAATGTTCACACTATACTGTATGTGTCGGCACGAAAACCATACAGAATAGAACTTCCCTTCACACATAAGTATGGCGATTTCGGCGCGATTTCTCTAATGGCTTAAAGCTGTGTCGCGCAGATCTCGCGCCGGCCTCTCTGCCATACTCTGGTGAAGTGTGAAGAGGTATTTGGACCATAGCAGAGGTGAATAAGTAGCAACGAGGACTGAAACCCACTGAGACGTAGTCAGTAAAATTCTTATAAGCGAAAGTAAACTTTGCAAACAAAAGACAGGATGACAATGGGCTACTGTTGACATGACAATTCTCTTTATGGACACACCGTTGGAGTGCACGGTCGGACTTGTTTCTTTGCTTCTCCAATAAGCTTGCAACTTTCAAGAAGCTTACTTAAAGAACCTAGCAACTCTCTTTTAGATTATTTAAGAAAGAGATTGAGCAGTTTCTACTACCAGCTGTCGCCATAATACGTTAGAAACGTGATATTGAAAATGCTCAGAACAAATAACGTCATAATATTTTCACATTCTTGAGGTTTCTGTAATCTAGACTTCAAAGTTAGTCTACCATGAACGTCTTTATATTTTAAAGAAAGACTGACCAATACCAATGCTCATTATGGATTTAAGAAAAGGATTAATTGACTTGGTGGCGTTTATAATTCCTTTACAGTCCACTGTTTGAATGGCTGAGGTCATGACCCTATTCAGATATTTTAGTTCTTATGGGTTCAATCATACGCGTGGTGCCACTGTGACACGGAATTTAAGTGTCCACGGAACAAAGAAAATTCACGAGGCGCTTTTGAATGTGTCAGTGAAACGGAATCCGCCAAGCAGTCAAAGACATGCGAATCTTGGTGAGTTACTTGTGTGTATTTATTTTAGCACTTGTAACGAAAGGTCTCTGTAGATATTTATCATGATGCAAAAAAGCATCTTCTATCGTTTAAAACCGATGTAAAGTTAAAGTAAAAAACAGAGCGCGCTAAAGTTAGTATACGCGAAATATCGAATTAAAACTTTGAAAATAAGGCAGTTAGTAATTATTTTATTTCGAACAAATCCTCTAAATCATCCGACCAAGAAGCACTTGCATTGCAATGAAAACAGCAGCATTTGATGGTACCAAAATAAAATCTTGTTGCTCATACGTCTTGGAAAAAAGCCTTTCAAAGGGGGCATCGCTAGTCAGGAGTAATGAAACGAATATTTTAACTGGAGTTTTTGCGAGACGCAAGTTCCTTTTTACCTCTTACTTAATTGCACTTTTTGGGATAACTGTTTTTTTATGGATAGATTCTTGAGTGGAAACTGGCTGATACATGGCCATACATGGCCATACATGGCTGATACATGGCCATACATGGACTGGGGGATCTTATAATTAGTGCATTCTTTTGTAAACTAAGATGATAGTTTAAACGATTGCAGTGTATACCAGTTCCAGCTTCTTGCTTGTCATCGTTAGTGTTATTTAGCTCTACAAAGTATATTGTAATTCGGTTATTTGCGAAATATCGTGGTATTTGTTCATGATCTCGAGGCAGTGTTACCATGCTTTTATTCCTGAATTTCAGGGCAGTTCGTCACAATTCCAACGATGCAATCACTACTCAATTCAGATAACAGAGAACAAGGAAGATCATTATCAATACCCACTGGTATATCATCACTGGAACCAGACCGTCAGCTTAAAATAAATAATATCTCTTACAAAGGATATTTATAACTTTTACGCTGTTTTCTTTTCAGCATGAAGGCAATGAAGAAAGACCACATCACCGAATAGTACGTTCCCTTCGAAAACTTCTTAATGAGATAGTGGACTTCACGCGACTTCATTGCCTTACTTTACGAGAAACGAGTTACCCAAGACTTCACATAGCCATATATTCTCCATATAACTACAGGTGAGATGTTCCATTCTTTTCTTTGGTTCAATACCAGCCACACGAAGTTCCTTTTAGTCACCAAGCATATTTTTTTGAACAATGACAAGAAAAACCTTGCTTTGACTGCTCTCTATGCCTTTAATGTCTCAAAAATACCAAAATGCTCTTTGCTGTCCCTCCAAAATTTTGCATAAGCATTGTTTCAATTTCTCTTTGGGCGATTTTCAGTCCATTTCTTTTCCAGTGCCTAAACATGCTCCATCGTATGATTACATTGGCCTTCTAACATTTCTGTCGTCCTTAAACAGAGCCAGTCCAGGCAATGGATGGAAAGGATTAAATTGGGTACGTAAAAGTTCAATGACAACTTAAAGACTAACTTAATACAAAATCTATCCTTAACTGGATTTCAAATACTTTGGCTTAATGAAAGCAAACATTATTGTGGTCCTCAATTTCTTTAGTTCAGAACACTGAGCCAGTTAACCTTAATGCCTGATAAACCCAGTCAGAGTAGCGCAAATATACAGATCTCCAAATTATTCAAAAGGAGCAAATCAAAACCGTGTTTTAAATTCTTTATACAGCCGAAAGAATAAATATATATTAAAAGACTTCTGGTTTGACTTTCCTGTTTTTACAGTATTTTTGACGCTCACGTTTCATTGCATTCATTATAATTGACTTCATGGAATCTTTTATGGTATATAGTTTCGGTCTGCAATGGCAGGCAGCAGTGTTTCTACGGGAATGAATGTAATAAAATGATCTGTAGGCCAAAAAAACCCCGACATATTACTTAAAGGAATGATCGCACCACTTACATAGTCAGTTAAAGCAATTAAGAAAAAAAAGCCTGAATTTGCTTTTATCACAGGTATATTGGTGGACAAATTTGACATCCGAAGTTCATATATGATTTATTTCTGACGCGTTTGCACAGAAGAAAATAGATATTGCTAACCGGTTTAGATGAAGGGCTTTGAATAGTTAGAATAAAGTTACATAGAACGTCAACGAGTAAAATAACAAAATCGTCCAGGCAGTTAAATATAATTAGAAATTTACGAAAGAACGTTAGTGCAGTTAACAATAATGACATGACTGAAATGCACATCTCGTACTACGAAACAAAAATATTAAGCCTATGGTTTATACTTGTTTTATTGAATTGGAAAACGTTTGTAATGTGGAATACTCCACATTTCTATGGAAATTCCCGTACAAGAACCTAACGCAATTGATTTACTTTTTCAGGTATCAGAAGAGTTGTAAAAATGTCATAGTATGACCACTGCAGGGCGTTGCAGGCATCATTTCAAACTGGAATTGCACATAAACTTGCGGGTTTATGTTAATAAGAGGACTTTTCAATGTTTATATATGACAACAGGAAGTGAATCCCTCGCGCCAAGCCCATAAATGAAAGATATCAGTATTGTAAATAAAAATAAACCTGTTTATACTAAGTTGTCTGGTTGTACTAAAGTGTGGCATGGCATAAAGAATTACAATTACCAAAGCTTTGCTCAGTTCTTAACCGTGCCTCCATACTTTAATACTTCAATAGGGATACTCCTAAAACAGTGTTCACTACACTAGGAGATAAAAATAAATAAATAAATAATAATTATGGACAAAAGAAAAATTTACATGTCAAGTCTAAAATAGATATCTACATTATAAAATTACTACAGTATTTATAAGATTTTATCTACACTAAAATTTAATATTATAATAACCTAATCATGGAACTTATTGTGGGCATTATACCATTAGTGAAGGGAAACATATCAGTAGTTACAGGTAACTTATTCCAGGCTACTATTGAACTTGGGTAGAACGAATATTTATTTATTATATACATACTGAGAAATACTCACCAAAAAGCTATGTCGTAAATTTTCGTACGCAAATTAGTCCTAGCCAATCAGAGGAGCGAACGATGGTTTTCACACGCAAAAAAAATGATACTTCCAATCAGAATCGCGAACGATGTTTTTTCACGTGTGAGAAAAATGATACGTCCAATCAGAAGCCACAGAGCTGTGTGAGTTTCGTGCCAAAATTCCCGCCTTTTCTTGCAGCTTGCAGCGCCGCTTCGCACACATTCAACGAGAAAAGTTTTACTCAAAGAGTTTGTCTCGCTAAAAAAGTGAAAAACATTTCGGAAATGGAGTGAAATGGTTTCGTTTGTTTCACTGTCGATAAAGAAAACGGTAGAGAGCCGGCGAAACAACAGCGGAAAGGGAGAAACAGAACGAGACGTAAGCTTTTGTTGTGCTTTTTGTCGGAGCTACTTTTTTGCCTTTCATTTAAGCTTAAGCTTATATTGAAACCGGCCATTTTACTTAAACTCACTCATTTTCAGTTGTGCATTGAGAACAAACAGTTAAGATCACTTATAGTTCTTGGATTACCTCATATCCTTTCGTCATTTGTTTTTAACAAACGTTTTTACTAAAAAGCTGATACTTCGTTTTCGTTGTCATTTTGCGGTAAGTGTGTAGCGGCAAATTTTAGCATTTTTGAAAGATTTAAAATAAAAAGGCCGCCAAAATCATGAATGTCTCAGCATGTATATAATAAACACAATACCACATGGAAAGTGCTTTGTACGCTATTTACGCACTCGTTGTTTTTGTATCAGAAATCTTACTCGTTCGCTGCGCTCACTCGTTCGATTTCTGATACGTCAACAACTCGTGCGTAAAAACCGTACGCCAGCACTTTCCATGAAGTATTCTCTATAGACGTTACAACTGGATTGAATATGACGGAAAGGGAATACATTGGGGGCTTGAGAAGCTCTTGTTACAGTGGAACCCCGTTAATGCGACCACCGTCGGGCGATAAAATCCTGGTCGTAATAACGAGGTGGTCGCATTAACGGGGTCTTCAATATAAGAAAATGAGTTAATGGTTTTTACGTTTGGTTTGAAAGAATATGGCCGTAATAACGAGGTGGTCTTATAAACGGGGTGGTCGTAAGGCGGGGTTCCACTGTAGTCAACATACTTCAGATGGAAGGGAAATACCAACTAAACCTTGTTGGATTTTATAAAACATCGATAATTAGTACAAAATTGGTACCCCACTACCAAACTATCGGCCCATTTACACGCAGTGAATTCCGGATTCTTTGTAACTGGAACTTGGATTCCGGATTCATATCGTTGGATTCCGTATTTCTTGAGCTGTCTTACGGATTCCAAAGCCCGGGATTCCGGATTCCACAAGCAAACATTTCCCGGATTCCCTTACAAGGGGCGAAAACTACATAGTAAAAGCAGGTTTAAGCTCGTTTAAAACTAAGACAATGTTCACACTATACTGTATGTGTCGGCACGAAAACCATACAGAATAGAGCTTCCTTTCACACATAAGTATGGTGATTTCGGCGCGATTTCTCTAATGGAGCAAAGCTGTGTCGCGCAGATCTCGCGCCGGCCTCTCTGCCATACTCTGGTGAAGTGTGAAGAGGTATTTGGACCATAGTAGAGGTGAATAAGTAGCAACGAGGACTGAAACCCACTGAGACGTAGTCAGTAAAATTCTTATAAGCGAAAGTAAACTTTGCAAACAAAAGACAGGATGACAATGGGCTACTGTTGACATGACAATTCTCTTTATGGACACACCGTTGGAGTGTACGGTCGGACTTGTTTCTTTGCTTCTCCAATAAGCTTGCAACTTTCAAGAAGCTTACTTAAAGAACCTAGCAACTCTCTTTTAGATGATTTAAGAAAGAGATTGAGCAGTTTCTACTACCAGCTGTCGCCATAATACGTTAGAAACGTGATATTGAAAATGCTCAGAACAAATAACGTCATAATATTTTCACATTCTTGAGGTTTCTGTAATCTAGACTTCAAAGTTAGTCTACCATGAACGTCTTTATATTTTAAAGAAAGACTGACCAATACCAATGCTCATTATGGATTTAAGAAAAGGATTAATTGACTTGGTGGCGTTTATAATTCCTTTACAGTCCACTGTTTGAATGGCTGAGGTCATGACCCTATTCAGATATTTTAGTTCTTATGGGTTCAATCATACGCGTGGTGCCACTGTGACAAGGAATTTAAGTGTCCACGGAACAAAGAAAATTCACGAGGCGCTTTTGAATGTGTCAGTGAAACGGAATCCGCCAAGCAGTCAAAGACATGCGAATCTTGGTGAGTTACTTGTGTGTATTTATTTTAGCAC
Source organism: Porites lobata (assembly GCA_942486035.1). Lineage (NCBI taxonomy): Eukaryota > Metazoa > Cnidaria > Anthozoa > Scleractinia > Poritidae > Porites > Porites lobata. The sequence continues at coordinate 470,023 of CALNXK010000247.1, read as the reverse complement.
TTGTAACGAAAGGTCTCTGTAGACATTTATCATGACGCTAAAAATTCATCTTCTATCGTTGAAGTCTGATGTAAAGTTAAAAAAGTAAAAAACAGAGCGCGCTAAAGTTAATATACGCGAAATATCGAATTAAAACTTTGAAAATAAGGCAGTTAGTAATTATTTTATTTCGAACAAATCCTCTAAATCATCCGACCAAGAAGCACTTGCATTGCAATGAAAACAGCAGCATTTGATGGTACCAAAATAAAATCTTGTTGCTCATACGTCTTGGAAAAAAGCCTTTTAAAGGGGGCATCGCTAGTCAGGAGTAATGAAACGAATATTTTAACTGGAGTTTTTGCGAGACGCAAGTTCCTTTTTACCTCTTACTTAATTGCACTTTTTGGGATAACAGTTTTTTTATGGATAGATTCTTGAGTGGAAACCGTGCTGATGTGTAATTAGTTTTTTTGCCATAGATGGTTCTTATATTTAGTGCATTTTTTGTAAATTTAGATGATAGTTTGAACGATTGCGGTGTATACCAGTTCCAGCTTCTTGTTTGTCATCGTTAGTGTTATTTACTTCTACCAAGTATATTGTAATTCGTTTATTTGCGAAATATCGTGGTATTTGTTCATAATCTCGAGGCAGTGTTACCATGCTTTTCTTCCTGAATTTCAGGGCAGTTCGTCACAATTCCAACAATGCAATCACTACTCAATTCAGATAACAGAGTACCAGGAATATCGTTATCAATACCCACTGGTATGTCATCACTGGAATCAGACCGTCAGCTTAAAATAAATAATATCTCTTACAAAGGAAATTTATAAGCTTTACGCTGTTTCCTTTTTAGCATGAAGGCAATGAAGAAAGACCACATCACCGAAGAATATGTTTCCTTTGAAAACTTCTTAATGAGATAGTGGACTTCATACGACTTCATTGCCTTACTTTACGAGAAACGAGTTACCCAAGACTTCACATAGTCATATATTCTCCATATAACTACAGGTGAGATGTCCCATTCCTTGCCTTTCTTTGGTTCGATACCAGCTCAGTCGCGGATCCAGGTGCCCCCCCTTACTTTTAGACCAAACTGAGGCGCGATGGGCCGAAGAAAAATTTTTTGGAGACCGGCCCCCCTCCTTATCTCAGGGTCTGGATGACCGGGCCCCTCTCCTCTTATCTCAAGGTCTGGTTCCGGCACTGCAGCCACACAAAGTTCCTTTTAGTCAACAAGCATATTTTTTTGAACAATAACAAAAACCCTGCTTTGATTGCTCTCTATGCCTTTAATGTCTCAAAAATACCAAAATGCTCTTTGTAGTCCCTCTCAAATTTTGCGTAAGCATTGTTTCAATTTCTCTTGGGGCGATTTTCAGTCCATTTCTTTTCCAGTGCCTAAACATGCTCCATTATGTGATTATAATGGGTTTCTAACATTTTTGTCGTCTATAAACAGAGCCAGTCCAGGCCATGGATGGGAAGGATTGAATTGGGTACGTAAAAGTTCAATGTCATCTTCAAGACTAACTAAATACAAAATCTATCCTTAAGTGGATTTCAAATACTTTGGCTTAACGAAAGCCAACATTATTGTGGTCCTCAATTTCTTTAGTTCAGAACACTGAGCCAGTTAACCTTAATGCCTGATAAACCCAGTCAGAGTAGCGCAAATATACAGATCTCCAAATTATTTAAGAGTAACAAATTAAAACCGTTTTTTAAATGCTTTATACTTCCGAAGGAATAAATATATATAAAAAGACCTCTGGTTTGACTTTCCGGTTTTTACAGTATTTTTGACGCTCAAGTTTCTTTGCATTCATTACAATTGACTTCCTGGAATCTTTTATGGTATGCAGTTTAGGTTTGCAGTGGCAGGCAACAGTGTTTCTACGGGAATGAATGTAATAAAATGATCTGTACGTTAAAAAACACTGACGTAGCACTTACATAGTCAATTTAAGCAATTTACGAAAAAAAGCCTGAATTTGCTTTTATCACAGGCATATTGGCGGACAAATTTGACATCCGAAGTTCATATATGATTTATTTCTGACACATTTGCACAGAAGAAAATAGATATTGCTAGCCGGTTTAGATGAACAGCTTTAGTTACATACAACGTGTACAATGCAAAATCGTCTAGGCAGTTAAATCTAGTTAAAAATTTACGAAATGCAGTTTGACAATACTGACTTATGATTGAAAAGCACATCTCGTACTACGAAACAAAAATATCAAGCTTACTTCTTTTATTGAATTGGGAAACGTTTGTTACGTGGATCACTCCACATTTTTATAGAAATTCCCGTAAATGAACCCAACGCAGTTGGTTTATTTTTTCAGGTATCAGACGAGTTGTAAAAACTTCATAGTATGACCACTACAGGGCGTTGCAGCCATCATTTCAAACTGGAATTGCACATAAACTTGCGGGTTTATGTTAATAAGAGGACTTTTGAATGGAGATGGACAAATCTCAAAAATGCTGATTCAATAGTCAACAATACAATACGGACCGAAGCCAGTTTTTAAGGTCATTTTCACGATGACGACATTTGACTACAACTACCAGAATTCATTTCGTCTTCGCCTAGTAATTGAAACTTGTCAATCTCGCCGAGATTTCAAAAACAACAAACTGAAGGATTCTGGAAGTTGTAGTAAAATGATGTCATGGTGCAACTGTGCTATTGATAAAAGGTTTCCGTGACTTTTCAACAATGATATTGTAAAAAATTTAACAACTCAGTCACTTTGATGCTCATTAGTATCTAAAAACTCTCAAATCTGATTAGCTAAAAGCAGTCTCGATTTGCGCATTCATAAAGCAGTATATGTAGCTAAAAAAGCATGAACAAAAAAATTGGTCTTCTTAAGTGCGATGAATTATTTTATCAACTTGTTTATCTCAAATGTTATAAATACGTAATCGGTCCCAGAACTTCGTGTCTATAATTACACACGCAATTAAACTCCCATTTTTAAGGATCGGAAGGACCCCACTCGGTGCTATTACCATTACAAATAAACCGAACGAAGCCACGTGCTAAGAAAAGAGTAAGGGTGCCGGTAAAGCATACAATCACTAACGTTTCTTACATCGTAGTTTTCAGTACCTGAAAGACCGTTCCCTAATTTTACCTCGATTTGATTGGTTTAAGTCGTACTTAATTGGTCGTAGACAGTATACGACTGTAAATGGTTATATTTCTGATTCTCATCGAACCCTTTGTGGAGTATCACAAGTTTCCGTTCTGAGACCCTTGCTTTTTCTCTTGTATATTAATAATCTATATAGATCCTCAAATAAGCTTCAATTTTACTTATTCGCCGATGATACTAGTTTAACTTATGCAAACGGAGATCTTAAAAAACTTGAAACTGAGATAAACGAAGAACTTTTCAAAGTATGCTCGTGGCTAGTTGTCAATAAATTAACCTTGAATATCGAAAAAACTAACTATATCATCTTTCGTCCACGCCAAAAGACTATTCCTTTTCATCCTAATATCAAAATAATTAATAATAATTCAAATACCAGTCAACCGTTAGAAATGAAAAATTATATTAGATATCTTGGTATACTCATTGATTCGAACCTTTCATGGAAATTTCATATAGATTACGTTTGTCAAAAAGTCAGTAAAACAATCGGAATTATCGTCAAGCTCAGACATTTTGTTCCCCGTCATGTACTTCTCACTTTATACCGCTCTTTAATTTTACCTTATATCAGTTATGGTATCTGTGCGTGGGGTAATGCTGCTGAAACGCATCTTCATAAACTACTGGTTCTCCAGAAGAGAGCCCTCAGGCTAATGTTCTTCGCTGAACCAAGAACTCATGCAGTTCCATTGTTTTTAGAAACAAAACAGTTGCCGATATCGTTCTCGCTATTTGAGCAAATGAGCCTTTTAATGTACGACGTCCATAATAATCTCGCTCCTGATAACATTAAGAATATGTTCACGAAACTGTCTCCTGTCCACAGTTACCGGACTAGATCTGTTACTAATGAAAATTACTATGTTGAACAAGTTAGAACTGAAAATATGAAGCGAGTCTTCTCTATTTCCGGTGCTTTAATTTGGAACAGTATTCCACTTTCTATGAAAACACTTAAAAAAATCAATTCAAAAGCGAACTAAAGACAAAACTCTTTGAAATACTGGAAAAAGAGGACGACTATATTAGAGTTTCTGATATTACAGGGCAATTCTCAAAATCGTAACATGGTGTGCTTCCGTATGAAGTACAGTCTGCCTTCCTGTCTCACTCTGGCTATAAACCACACGACAAACTAGATTGCTTCTAGGATTGTTCGTTTAACACACATATATATATATATATATATATATATATTTATACAATTTTCCTTTTTCTCTTGTACCCGCCTCGAATAGCCTTCGCTAATTGCGGGCACAAGCTTTGTAAGCTATATTTCATCTGAAATAAACTTGTTGTTGTTGTTGTTTAACAATAAGAAGTCTAACTCAAATAAACAATGTGAGAGAAACTCTTTGAAATAACTGACTCATAAGTGATACAGACCTCGCAAAAATATCCTAACAGGAACTGCACGTGTACTGTCCTTTTTCCGTCCTTCACTGAACAAACATGACTATGAAGGTTATAAAAAAAGCCTCGTCATCAAGCGACGAAAACGCTGCCAGGGATAACCGCTGATCGCATAATGGTATGCCTTCCTGAAAGAAAGTGTAGAAAGTTATTAAAAAGGCTAGAAGCATTTAATATACTTCAGTTCACATTTGGCTCCTAAATGTTGCTGAGTAATCCACTAATAACTTAGTTACACCACAAGCTTGAAGACGACAAATATTTTGATTTCCAAAAAATTAAGCAAGGCAGTTTTTAGGTATACTTAAAATGGTTTAACATGTACATAGAGCAAATTAGTTGGCCCTGTCTAGCACTCATATTACTGCCTGAAAAATATACTAGCCAAATATATAGGCCGCTTGTTTTGTTGAACAAATAAATATTCACGTTTTCAGTGGGCATATGCCGTTGAAACATTCGAGTAATTACAGGTTTTAAGCACGTTATCTCTTAAGACTGAAATTTACCTTAACCGCAAAAAATTCCAACACGTGTACTTTAGCGAGCTTTGCTCGGCATACAGTCAAGTTTAGGATATTGAAGCCGCAGCCCCTTACACTCATTCGACCACCAACACCTCCGTGTCAACAAAAGACAGCAACGAAACCATAAGAAGATTGGCTTTTAATACACGGATTCCCGGACGCCTGATTTTCGAAGACCAGTTACGGTTATAATCCACGGTTAAAAATATCCACGATTCGCTTTACTTTCTTATAGCAGGTTATGAGCCGTTGTTTTGGGCTAAAACAAGAAGGATTTTGAGTAAAGCCAAAAAAAATTCTGGTTATCCTAGACTAGAAAGAAATGGCTTTAAAATTTCCGTAAACTTCGGGTTAAAGTTAATCACTCCACTGTACTCCGGACCCGGCTTAACACAATTATCATGGTTCCTTCATGACATCTATCTACCGGAAAATACATTCACAGTTCTAGACTACGAGTAGTCCCCATTTTTCCTCAGGGATAGTAGAGCGAGCGAAACGTGAGGGAGACGCGACCGCACGTGGGCTTTGTCTGTAGTCACTCATTTTTCCTCTCCCCGCCGCGTCTCGCCTTTCTCGCGTGGGGTGATTTTCACGCGCGCTTGTGTTTCGCCCACTCTACTATCCCTGAGGAAAAATGGGGACAACTCGTTCTCTATATTTAGGTCCTCAAAGCAACCAAATTTGTAAACGCCTTAAATTTTGCACTATTTACCAGTTTTACTTTTGTGTTAATTTAAAGATAATTCTTCAAAACACATGCCGTTTTAAATCTTTCCTTCCATACCAGGACCGCCTAAATCGCTCTCAAAGGTCGAATGTCATGTATAAAGCCTGTTGTTGGAATTGTCATGATTTTTACATTGGTATAACTAAGCCACGGCTCCATGATAGGAAGACTGAACACTTTAAGTCCCTAACAAAAAATGATTACTCTTCAGATATTGCTGACCATGTCATTGCCACCGGACATAACATTAAGTGGGATCATTTTGAAATTTTAGCATCTGGCAAAGCAGATTATCATTATAAGATAAAAGAAACATTGTTTATTCAAGGCTTAAAGCTTCTAATGTCAACATCAGCAGTGAAAAGCTGATGCTTTATTAACTGTTTCCTTTTGTATTCATTACCGTTAAGAATTTTGAATTCTTAATCTCATTTCCAGACCCACTGAAAATTTTTGTATATATAGTCTCGTCATTATCTTCAACGGTCACTTTAGATCACTTTTAACAATGCATGTTGGATAGCATACGAAACGTCAAGTTTATAAAACTGCGAAAGCTCACAATGTTTATCACCGCTGCTTGTGTTTAATTTTTTTTATCAAACTACGATGGCCCACGAACAAAAGTTTCGTACCGTATGTTGGTTTAGAGGCGAAGTTCTGAAGGTAAGAAAACTTCCTTTCGACTAAGTGCAGGGGTCGTTTGTTACCCGCCACCAATGTTTACTAAAACCAAGTTTAGGGAGGAGGGAGATTAACCCTCCTGTACCTCTCTCCTCTCATAAGAAGCATAGATGTGGCTAACTGCGACCTCAGACCCGTCACTAAGCAAAAAAATGGATTGAGTCGAACCTCCCGTAAGCGACCACCCAAACTGCGAAGATTCACTTGTCGCTTACGAGAATCGAACCTCTCTCTAACGAGAACAAGATTTGATACATCTACTGTTTGGAAGAGAATTTATTGCATGCATGTGTAGGACTTGTTAAGGCATGAACTTTTCGTATACAAAAGTTTCGATGTTTCATGAAAGGGGACTTTCCTTGAAAATTCAAACTGCAAATACACTTTTTTTTCTGAGAAAGCAGAATTTGTAAATAAAATTGAACTGGCTGAAACTAATTCTGTTTCCACAGCTTAGATTGAAGCACAGAACAATAAACAAAAGCGCACAAAAAGGAACACAAACTGAGTAACTGAATAGAGCGTGATTATTGATCTTTGATGGCGTTAAATTTATAGTGATATAGGGAGTCGCGCAAATGTTCGAACGTCTGTTCCCCACATTAGAATAGACATACCTTGTAACAAGAAATGCAGTTCACAGATGTTCGGATCATTTATCGTTGCACGAGAGAATTTTTGGATATTTTCCATTTACCTGACGTTTGGTGAGTGATTTAGTCTGATGACTACCATTGAAATATAATGTTGGCATAAATTCAACTTTGTAGATCTGGAGTGGTCTTAAGACCCTTTATAAAATAGAGCTTTACAGTAGACAAAAGCGGAAGCATAAAAACAAACAAACAAAAAACTCTTTTCGTTTCACACAAGTTCAATCGCTAACAGAAGAAAGAGATGAAGCTGGAAAAAGAAAATGACGTTTTCAACGCAGGGCTATTTATTCACAACAACACAAAATCACGGGGTTCCTTGAACCGAATGGCAGGTTACTTAATCCTTTTCACAGTCTCATGACAAATAAATAGGCGAAAACAAGAGTAACCCAAGTTGTGGTGTGCGCTTCAGTAAACTGGGCAGAAATTAAAAAACGATGCATTCAGAAGTCACAAATGCAACATGCTTAGTGGTGAATCGGCGTTGAGTTGAAAGGTACCGTGGCTCGTAGGGACAAAACACTTCCCGGAATCCAAAAACACTTCCCAGACTCCAAAAACACGTCCCAGAATCCAAAACACTTGCCAGACGAGGACGTGTTTTTGGATTCTGGAACGTGTTTTGGATTCTGGGACGTGTTTTTGGATTCTGAGATGTGTTTTGGATTCTGGGGAGTGTTTTGTCCCTACGAGCCACCGTAGAAAGGGTCAAAATAAACACAATTCAGTCAAACAAAGAGCTTTCAGAACCTTTCCTGAAATTTGAATGATTCGGTATCTATATTTAGACATAAAAAAGCTACCGCTAATAACTAGTTTGCATAACCAGTTAAGCCGGTTTGACTACTTCAAAGACTTCTAATCAACGATCAAATACTAGTGATAAAAACTGAACGTAATAAATAACAGATGAAAAGGTCATAGCCAATGGGTGTTTTGCACGTGAAGCTTCAAACAGACTCCTTCGCCTCAAACAACTACATTTTTATTTTGTTCGCAACAAGCACTACTAAAATTCAATGAAAATAACATTAATAAGAATCTGAAGTTCTGTTCCTAAACAAACGATGCAGTGTTTGGCACACGTACTAATTGACCAAGCGGGTTTCCATTGGACGTCTTTTCCTAAGACGTCTGACGCTTTCGCTGTTTCAAGTTCGCGTTTTTCTGTGCTAGGAGAAAGTAAAATTCTTACAAGCGAAAGTAAACTTTGCAAACAAAAGGCAGGATGACAATGGGCTATTATGTTAACATGACAATTCTCTTTATTGACACACCGTTGGAGTGCACGGTCGGACTTGTTTCATTGCTTCTGCGATGAGCTTAGAACTTTCAAGAAGCTTACTAAAAGAACCTAGCACCTCTCTTTTAGAGATTGAGCAGCTTCTACAACCAACTGTCAGGATATGTTAGAAAATTGATATTGAAAATATTCACAACAAACGACGTCATAAAATACACTCTTGGGGTTCCTGTAATTTAAACTTTGGACAAAGTTAGTCTACCATGATCGTCCTTTAATTTAAAAAAGACTGACCAATACCAATGCTCATTATGGATTTACGTGAAGGATGACTTAACTTGGTGGCGATTATAATTCCTTTACCATTGTTTGAATGGTTGAGGTCATGACCCTATTCAGATATTTTAGTTCTTAGTTTTCAATAGACTTCATACATGATGCCGCGGAAATCAAGGGTCCACTGAACAAACAATATTCACGAGACGCACGACTCTGTCAGTGAAACGGAATCCGCCAAGCAGTCAACTTAGGTCAAAGACTGTTGTCAAGTTATGGCGCCTTTACTTCTGTACTTGTATTTCTGGATTTCGTTTTGGTGTCTGTCCTCAAATACAAGAATGGGAAACAAAATCCAGAAGTATGTAAAACATTAAAAGTCTGTAGTCCGGTGGACAAGACAGTTCCATCTTCTGTTTTAAGGACACAGTCTACTGAAGACCATTGTGAGACATTGAGTCAACAACGAAACAGCAAAATGAAGACAGTCGTACCATCGACGATCATTTTAAGAGAAACAGAACAACTGGAACATCTGATGGTATGTAAAAAGAACTAATTCCGCTATTTCATCGTCGCTATTCTGGGCAATCACCAACTGTGTTGATTTTTCCGCGCATTTCACGTACATGTATTGTGGTAAGCACAGCTGCCCTGGAAATAAGAAACGACCGCCACTCTAAATTGGAAAGAGGAATCCGAGTTAATCTGAAGTACTTTCACGCACAAAAGTGTTCAACGCAAATATGTTTTTCCATTCTAAAAGACACCTAACGCCATAAGCCAGAAATAAGTAACGAATTAATAAACACCATTAATTTCATTAAGTATCGATATTTAATTGATATTAATTTATCCATGATTACACTTATTTTACCCATGATTCTTTGCACCAAAACATAGCATAGCGATTCACTGCGTGAGCTACGGTGTTCGTGGACAAAGAGAAAATAATTTTTTTTTATCCATTTAGAAGGATTTCAGAGATGGAAAACCTTGGACAGTTGGATGGCCTAAGGGAACAAAATAACGGAGATTTGGTAAGTTCTCCAATGTAATCTATGAACATTTTGTTGGCCTCATCATTGCGTGCATGGAAAACTTTCTGTGAAACCTTCTTTGGCGCTACGTACCTACACTGCGAGTCAATTCAGGTTCAATTCAATATTCTCTCACAAAAATGTAAGAATAAGCATTTCTTCAGTCGAAAGTTGAGAAGATGGCACACGATGTTGACAAAAATAGGGGCAGTAAAGCTGTGCAAACATTGAATAATACAAGAGAAATTGAAACAAGTTTCACGTCAGCCACTGTTTTTGTGTTGAACCTGTGCACCTTTAAGCTACACGTTGGGCGCCATAATGGTGAGCACAGAGAGGGAGTTTACGTTTTGAGGCCGCTTTTGCAGCCTTTAGATGGAAGAGGTTATATATGCTTTAATAGAATCCGCTGTTTCGAAGGCAAGCCTCGAAGGCATGAAATACCCAGTGAATGTTCATCTCCCGGTGGTGGAAAAAATTTTACTAGTTAAGGTTTGCTAGAGGACTAAAATATTAAGTTCAAGCCTGGCCTTTTCTTTCATTTGAATTAAGCGATGGCTGTTTTTTTTTTTTAATAGAATTTAACGAATCAGGAGTTCTATAGACGAATACTGCGCCTCAGAGAAGGATCCCCGCAACAAAATCGTGAACAAGGTGATGGAAGCGACGGACAAACCAGATTTAACTTGGTTACGCAGTGTCCACACTGTCTTAGGTAAAATGACATTTCATGCACTCTTTCTCTTGTAAAAAAGCTGCCTATTGGTATATATAAATTATTAAAATAATGCACAATCTGCAATAAGAACAAACGAGGGGATACTCATCAAATTCGCTATGTATATATATCGCTGTTCATTCAACTGTGTGTAAATTGGATTTTCGATATAAAATAGTGGCATGGATTAATTATGTGTGATTACTTTAAGGGGTAGGATACGATGAATTTAAAGCCATACAAATCACCCAAATTTTGCATAAAGTTACAAGTAAAAGTTATTGAGTGGAGCAGTACGTTACTTTTTGTGATCAATAACTACATGACAAATTTATTGTAATTTTGTCAAATGTATTAATTTTGTCTACAAATTACACTGGATAATCTTCCCCACTATACTTCTCTATTTAGTTAATACGTTTTCCTCAATCTTGCAAGTGTAAACTTGAATAACATTGAGGGTGTTCTGTTGTCTTTTACTAATTGCAGTTTTTCTCTTTTTTCTTTCAAACTATATTTTTTACATGACAGATTTGAACTGAAATTTTCTTGTCTTTTATTTTACTCTTTGTTTTCTTTCGTCAATCAAGCCAATTTTCATTGCAATTAATTTAACAGAATTCTTAATGCCACCATTGATAATTCACTTTGACATTTAACACAGGCATAACGAGGAGAAGAAATTGTCTCAGATGAAATGGGTTTTGTCTCTTCCATCGGTATGTTGAAGAGTTTAATCTTACCATTAGCCGTACTTGCAACTGCAATCTAGTGATCCCTCCATGACACAGACCAGAAAAGCTGTAGTAAAACAAAAATATTAATAAATATGATTAATTAATATCAAAATGGCATTATTGGAAATCTCTCGCAATTTCAGGGCTGCAGCATGATACTATGCTTAATTGTTTGCCGTAACCCTTTCACTCCCAGAGTAAATGATGGTTCTTGTAAGATGTTTCAGAAACTTTTGAGTCTGTAGTGAAAATCGTATGGTGTGACGATTCCAATTATATTTCTTCGGCAGTATTTTCGTATGGTGCTATTTATTTAGAATATAATTCGAACTTTTGAGTCTCTGGTGAAAATTCTATGGTGTTACCATTCAAATGAATTCTTTTCAGCAGTATTTTCATATGGCGCAATTTATTTAGTATTTAGTTCTAACTTTTGTGTCTGTGGAGAAAATCCTATGGTGTGACCATTCAAATGGATTATTCTCTTCAGCGGTATTTTCATATGGTGCAATTTATTTAGTATTTAGTTCTAACTTTTGTGTCTGTGGAGAAAATCCTATGGTGTGACCATTCAAATGAATTATTCTCTTCAACGGTATTTTCATATGGTGCTATTTATTTAGTATGTTGTTCTAACTTTTGAGTCTGTGGAGAAAATCATCTGGTGTGACCATTCAAATGAATTATTCTCTTCAGCAGTATTTTCACATGGTGCTATTTATTTAGAATAAAGTTCTAACTTTTGAGTCTGTGGTGAAAATCCTATGGTGTGGCTATTCAAATGAATTCTCTTTAGAAGTATCTTCGCATGGTGCTATTTATTTGGTATATAATTCTAACTTTTGGGTCTGTAGAGGAAATCCTTTGGTGTTACCATTCAGAGAAAATCATATGGTGTGACCATTTAAATGAATTATTCTCTTCAGCAGTATTTTCACATGGTGCTATTTATTTAGAATAAAGTTCTCACTTTTGAGTCTGTGGTGAAAATCCTATGGTGTGACTATTCAAATGAATTCTCTTTACAAGTATCTTCGCATGGTGCTATTTATTTGGTATATAATTCTAACTTTTGGGTCTGTAGAGGAAATCCTTTGGTGTTACCATTCAAATGAATTCTCTTCAGCTGTATTCTCAGATGGTGCTATTTGTTTTCCAACATTCTACAAAGTGAGATTGGGAAATTTTGCTTAACTTTGATTTTGCCCACTTCTGGGACTTAAAAGGCTAATAACTGTTATTACATGTCCTTCATTGCACATGCCTCGCAATCAACAATTTTCTAATGTGGTACAGTTGTTTACAATCATACAACAGACCACTTCTGAATAATAATTTGACACAGGCTCCTTTACCCTTTACCCTGCAATGGGGGTCAGAATTCTTGGACTGGCTAATTCAAAATTCCTCTCGAGCGGTTGAGCTTTGTGCAAAATGGGCATAACACTGTTGTGAGGAGGACAAGGAGATGGAGCCCTTGAAGCACTGCAAAAATTTTTGGTTAGGAGGAAACGCATAATTTAAGTAACGGTTTTCCTATTTGCCCGAGTACCTTTGACATTCGAAGTGACAGAGATTAAATACGGAGGAATTTTTTTACTTAATAAGCGCTCTACAAAATTAAATTCTAAAAAGTGATTTTTTTATTGCACACACTTGCCATCGTACTGTGCTTTGCAGAACTGAATATATCAGCCTATTTTGTTTTTCTTTTCAGGTTCCAGACAGACTATAGTTACTGCAAACAGATATTTGGAAGCTATAAACGGCCACTCTAGTGTCCACTTGATTTAGTTTTGAAAAATTTTTCTTTACTCCTTTTTCAAGTTCGATGATTTAATGTCATGAGCATAAGTCTGATTTTTGGTGGAACTGTTGAATATTAATTGGTGAAATGACGTAAGAATAAGAATTCGGCCTAATAACCTAACTGTCAATTCGCTACTTGCACACCTCCTATAATGCACTTTATTTGCCCCCCAAAATTTTGCGTGCCCTTTGTTTTTCATTTCTCCTGGGTATTACAAGCGTCCCAAGAGAAATTGAAAACAGTGCCTATGCAAATAGTTTCTTTTTTAGCGGGGGATGGGGGTTGGGGGACGAAGGGGGGGGCAAATAAGGTGCATTATGGGAGATGTGCACGTGGCGAATGAAGAACGTTGTAAGAAACTATATATAAACCGTTTCCTAACGCCAGACAAGCCAGCTGGAAATTAATTTTGATTCGGCGTGGATGAAAGAGTGACCAGTGGCTTTTTGAAGTGCTATTGAAAGGCCTGTTCTAAGAAGCTGGTTTCCATTTACGGTATATCCATATATTTAAAAGAATCACGTTTTGTACATTAACTGTTAATTTACTTGCTCAATGAACTCTGTATATCCATGATGACTGTTAATTTAAAACAAATGCGCATAGAGATGTAAATATTAAATAAAATTAGGGTTATGTCTAACAAAGCCCGTTGTCTATTGTTGTCCCCTGATAATTCCTCTTTCCTCAAAACCGCTCCCTGCAATCCCAGGACCATGTACGACATGGACCCAATGCAAAAAATGGCTACCGGATTAATATTCTTTTGTTTAAATTAAGATTAGCCTGACTAGCCTCGCTTGAGATAATGTATTCGTTTGAATTTTGTACTGGAGAACGAGGCTAGTAAGGCTAATTTTAATTTAAATAAAAGAATATTAGTCCAGTAGGCATTCTTGCATTGAGCCAATGTTAAGTCGGACTACAACACGTATCTCCCAGAACTAATCTGGTCAGTTCTTCAACAAGTATTTCTCGTCCTAAACGAATTCTGTGAGATCATTTACATACATTTTGATCATTTAGGAAGCCAGTATGCAAGATCTAAAGTTATCTAAAGCTTCAAGTGCTTGCACAAGGAAACTGACAAGACAGTGGGACTTAAATATCAGCAACACTGTAAACACCAGCGCTAGACAAGCCATTGCTGACTATAAATTACAGATTAGTAAATAGTGATATTGCAAAAAACATCGCAGTTGACTGACTTCCAAAGAAATCGACTAAGCGCCAGCTGGTGGACCACGTGTGAGAAAAAAGGCATTAGACATGGGTGAAAAGTCAATACTTTAACACAAGAGACGAAAAACAAGAAATCGCGAGTAAGGAAGGCAGAATTTGTCAAACTGACAAAGCTGATTAAAAAATTTGACGATGTTAAGTGGTGTTGGTCTGTTGGAGTGTGATATTTAAAAGGACCCTAACATGTCCAACGTAAAAACAATCTCATGCCTGAGAAAAAAAATTGTGAAAGGTCGCGTCCAACATTGTTGTGAAAGCTGTTCAAACGTGGTCCACATATTACGAAACGATCCGTCGCAAACGAGTGCAAACAAAAAAGAAGAAATATTGGATGTTGTTGTTATGTGAAACTGGTGTGTTCAAGCGAATCCCGCATGTTACGCCGAAAATGTTGCGTGAAGTTGGGTTGCATGTTGATCCACAGAGTGGGGCTTAAGTCAGTGCCTTAGAAAGCCGCAAACACCAGGATTCTAAAATAATGGAGTGGCACCCAATTGAGCTTCACAAGAGGACTTTCTTTTGCAGTACTGAATTGGGCAATAAAGTTCGACAATTTTAATAACGAATAGCAAGAATTTCTATTTTGAATTAACCGAAAACCGGCGGTCTCCACTTCCCGTATGTTCTGTTTATTGGCAAGCCACAACTCTAACATGACAATCCAGTCGATTAAACAAAAAAGGCTGAACCAAAAAGTAATTTATGAACCTCAGGGTAACACATGGTCCCAGTGTCGCATTCGATATCTTTCGGCAGACCTTTTTTTCCTGAACAAAAATCGGACAACAACACATTCCGCTGTTTTTCAATAAAAGCGCTGTAGACTGGTGTTTTAGCAAGAAACTTGTATTTAAACCTTCCTTCCTCGTCGCGTAAACTGTCACAATTTACGCGACAAGGACAACAAAATACATTTTAAAACGAAAGGTAATGTAGTGAGCGACCCTTACTTTCGAATCCAATTCAAAATGGAGAGTAAGAAAATGAAACAGGAAAAGTCAGCAGATTCCTGTACACCGGAATAATATAAATTCTGATCCTTTGTAAGGAACATATGCTTACTATAACAAACGGTTTCTTTGTGACTTAAGAGTGGCAGAAATGACTGAGTTCGCCTTAGACAGCATGTTCGTACTCAAGTAGAGTTACTAAAAGCAGCGCATATTAGTTGCGAAAGTGTTGCATTAAATAAAGAGTTCACTGATTTGTCGCCAAGACAGGATAACCTTATCTTGTTTGCGCCTAATACCAAAACGCACAAATAAGTATAAATAAAAACCTTTAAATTGTCCTGAGACGCAGTCTTCGTTTATCTTTAGGCAAAACAATTCAAAACGACCGCCAAATATCCAACTGAGCTACATTACGCCACGCGAGAACAGTTTTCTTGCTATACCGTTCAAGACACGTGGGCGGAAATGCGAGGAGCCTTGACCCCCTTGCCTCGCCCTAATTCTAATCACACAGCGAACGGATATCCGCTGACTAGGAATGCATCCACGCATTGCTAAAATCTGTCATTCAGTAATAAGAGTGATCAAAGCGTAAAAATTAGATAACTTAAAAAACTAGCACATTCATGTGGCAGTTGCGCACAAGTCCTAAAAGATAGAAAACAGTTGATACCTGAGAAGCACTGTCTATTAAAAAATGGTGCTTTTAAGCATTTTGATGATCCTTGCGGCGGATTTCCACTGTCGCACAGCGCATAATATCAAAGAATCATATAGGATGCGGTAACCCACGTCTTTGCGGTAACCTACGCCTTTTCACGCCACGCTTCGGGCTTAGAAAAAAAACAGGATTCTTCTTGAAACTAATAGAACTTATAGCATCTAAGACAAGCCCACTATGGAGTTACACTGATGATCACGAACTTGTATTTACTCACTTGGCCCACGATGATTTACTCTTGGAGAAAAAAAAAAATAAATAAAGGAAAGAAAAGGAAAAAGGAAGCAAAAAAAATTCCCAAAGGAAATGTGAATGTCTTCTCTTTCAGAAACACGTAAGAATATTGAACTAATTCTTGGTTACCTCACTTTGTAGTTACAGGCCCTTGCAGCTAAATTGCAGGCCTGCGCCACTCTCTTTCACCATTTAACATTTAAACGTTCTAACAAAATTATCAATTGAATATATTGACCACGGATAATCGCAAGGTAGTCACCATGGCGCAATTATACAATGCAAAGTCAATCGGATGTAACAGACTGGTGGACAGATTGAGGCAGTGTGGTCAAACAGTCAGAGAGTCGTTCACGTATTCCGTAGGCGCCGAGTTCAAGTTCTACCGTTACTACTAGCTAGATTTCTTTCTCGGTAGTCCCGAACTCAACTCCTCCCCCATGCTAGAAGACTACCATCAGTTGGCTTTGGTCCCAAATTAAGCCTTTGCACTTCACTAAATACTGCCCAGGGTCAATGGTCTTAGAGCACTATCAATATTGTTAAGATCGGATATAAATTAATAATCACTTTTAGCGCATGTAGGTAACTTGAACCATAATGTTTTCACGTGTTTCCTTAGTATTATAGTAGTTTAGGGGATCAGTTCTTTAAACACCTGGTGCGCTGCTTTTGTCGACCAGGATAATACAAATAAAACCGGGCCTGCTAATATAGGAATGCATAAAAATCTCTTGCACTGAGCTGGTTAATTACATGGAAAAGACACAGTTGCAGCAACAAAAGCTGAAGGCTCTACATTAGGTACAAAAAGCAAGACGAGGCTAGATCATTAAGCCGCCCGTTCAAACAAGACACAATGTCCAATGCGGTAGGGGAGCTTCCTAGGTACCAGATACCTATTAGCGCTAGAAAGGAAGGCAATGATATTGGTATGTTTGAGGATATTGAAAAGGTGCGCAGCTTCTGGGCGGATCTATGCGAGAAGAGTGGAAATGGTAACAAGGATGCTGTCGATAGAAAAGAAATTGAAGTGCCCCAGGACCAGACACCACTACTAATGGCAGCGTTCACATGCTCTCCATGAGGGTGTACCACAAGCTTTCTTGCCCATCTCTGAGAGCAATGTGGATTATTCTACTTGGTTTGCACAAGGTAGAACGAAGCCCATCCCTCAACCTGGCGAGTTATCGAGTGCGAATGAGCGACGAATAACACGTCTAAGAAGTTTCCATCTTGTCTCCTTAATGGAGAGTGGAAAGAGAGGGGCCAAAAAGGATGTAGTCGCACACTTGATAATCTGATGATTGACAGAATAGTTCCCAAGGACTGTCACAGGGGAAACCGAAATATGAGTACGGAATGGGTAGATGTGAAAAAAGCGTATGATTCTGTGGATGACAAATGGCTCTGTGATATTATGGAAAGGTACCGCTTCCCTTACTGGCTCTGTAGACTAATAAGATATAAGGTTGAAACACCAAGATAATAGCTTTCACTAAAGGTGGAATTGAGATCTCCCACGCTATTAGATTCAATAGGGGTCTACCTCAAGGTGACGCCCTCCGTCCCCGTCTCTTTACGCTGTGCTTAAATCTAGTTGCCTGGTCGTTGAGTGCAATGGAGGGGTATAGGTTATCCATATCAATAGGCACAAAGATAACATATCCAATGTTTATTGATGATCTCAAATTGTATACTTCATCTGAAGCCAATCTGAACAGTTATAAGACCTAACACTCTGCGATGCAGCACATGGGGTTTTATTGGAACCCAAAGAAATGCAATGTCATAAATGCCACGAGAAGATCACACGTGCATCACTCAGCAGATCTAAGACTGGATCAAACGGCGGTTTAAGGCGGGGTCTACCTATAAGTTTCAAGGAGTATGCGAGACCGCGCTGCAGGATGATAAGGGGCCCTTGAGCTCGCGGCAAAGGCTCACCTGCAAAGATGTCGGTAATTTGTTCTTGTCTTCTTCTGATGTCACGTAACAGCTTCTAACCAGTGTTACCTTCCTGTGCTACCTACTAGATTTGAACCCAGCACACTGGTCCATCACTGAGCTTAGATTGACTGATAGGGAGGTGAGACACATCATTCGCAACGGTGGAGGTAAACATACACTCAGCTCCACGGCTGTAATGTACCTGTCAAGAGACAAGGGAGGATGTGGCTTGCGATCATTTGCACAGCAATATTAACTCAGTGTCAGAAACTGTATCAGGACCCAACCCCTTCATGAGGGCCGATCAGATGTTTGAAGAGGAAGCAGCTGAGAAAGGGCATTCATCGTTGGTTGCTGAAGCACATAAATTCGCAGAGAAGCTGGGGACGACTCTATCCCTTAAGCGTACAGACCCATCGTGCAATTCGCACAAGAGATCAGAGGTATTGATACAAAGAACAAAGATAAAGGCGCACCTGATGAAAGCTGCAATAATAAGCTACAAGAGGACATCAAGACAGAAAAGTGGCACGGGCATCTGCCTTCTTCTCGACGGCAAGACGTATGCACCTACTCACTTCATTGCAGGTGTAATGGAGCTCTACGAGCACCTAACACCGACCAGAGCGTATACTTCATATAAGACAGGAAACGCCCATGGGGGGTGGTGTAACGTGTAGGAGGTGAAGAAAAGCTGCAGAGACCCTCTCACATGTTTTATCGGGGTGTTCCGTCTAAGCTGAATCAAAGTATTCAAACCGACACAATGCCGCGTTGAAAATGCTTTTCTTCGAAAAATGTAAAGACCTCTGATTGGTGGATTCTGTTCCCTGATGGTACTCGCCACTAACAAACAAATCAATGTACGAGTCACCTGATGCGCAGGTCTATTGGGATGTGCTGGTTTACACTAACCATACCTGTGTCAAGGCTAACAGAGTGGATGCGCGTTTTGTGGGAATATCTGAACAGTAGAGGTGAGTTGTCCGTAGGTGGAGAATCGCGGAAAGAAGGATGATGAGAAGACAGCCAAGTACGGTCCTCTGCGATGGCAGCGGAAGAGGCAATACCGGAAGATCGAGCATTGATGTGCAAGGAGGATGGTCAAAATAACGTGAGCCTACTGTGAAAAAGCTCGTCGGTGAAAGGGTAAAAGGTGTTCTGCGAAGAATGCAAAACACTACAACCTCGTCCCGCTAAACATAGCACGTTTTTTCAAGGCAGCTGTTGTTTATCTGTCGGAATTTCTTAAGGTCGTATTAAGACCGTGCTTCCATGGGATCTCACTAGAGACGTTTGAAGTGCTTTTTCTTGATTAGTCTAGATTCGAAAAAATGTATTGATATATTTCTTAGTTGCATTTTAATATCTTCACTACCATCAATGTATATGTTTATCATTTTGTTAATATTCTTTATATATGTATATGTTTATCATTTAGTAATATTCTTTAACAAAGTTCGCTTTCGTGAGTAATAAAAATAAAAATAAAAATAATAATAATAATAATAATAATAATAAGTAAAATCTTTATTACAAAACCTCAATTAAAATCCTATTTACAATCAACCCGCTGTTACAAAAAATCTAATTAATTCATCAAAACACTATTTACAATTCCATCCGTTACAAAAGAAACCCCTCGGCCTTCATTAGAGAACAAAAACAATCCTATATATAATAAGTGAAGAAAGAAACCATTCATTTACAAATTCTAAAAAATAGAAGTAACTTAACCTTACATAAAAGAAGAGGAAATATATATAATTAATAATAAAAGCTCAAAATTCTATAAAATAAAGAATTCCATTATGCAGAGATATCAAGATCATACAATCGAATTATACTAATGACGGCTAAACCAGTGTCCCTAAAAAGCCCTAAGTATAAAAGCATATAGACACGTATTTCAGATATCCGCACTAGC